>OX457039.1:14423591-14431091 GCA_949752735.1 Lumbricus terrestris | reverse complement strand
TGACCGTAAGAGCTATAGAAAGATAGACAGATAGGCAGACAGAAAGGCAGACAGACAGGCAGACAGGCAGACAGACAGACAGACTATGGCGGCCGGGCGAATGAAGTGTCTAGATAGACCTGCTTACTGGGTGGCTAATTGTCTGGTTAATTGGCTAAGCTTCAGGGTGAGATGAGGCAGAGGGGGAGGGGGAGGAGGGCTTTGGAGCCACCACCTCTGCCATTGATCTTATATTAGAATCGGTCGGTGGTGGTGGTGGTGGTGGTGGTGGTAGCCGAGACGATGATATTAAGAATTTAGCTACGTCGAATCAGCGATGAGCCTGGATCATTGGCGCCAAAACTGCAGCCGACACGGACGATGATGCTTTCGCAGCAATTGTCTGGCAGCAGCAGCAGCAGCAGCAGCAGCAGCAGCAACAGCAACAGCAGCAGCAGCAGCAGAAGACTATAAATAGGCATCGGAGGGTCGCAACGCTCTTGGCGCCAACTGCGTTGTGCGTCGACAAACATCAACGCACGATATCCGCTCGTTGTCCGACTCTATCGCCATCTGTCAATGGCCGATGTCGTCGACATTCACCGTGCTGGCGGTGCTGGAGCTGGCGGTGGTGCTGGTGGTTCCTTCGCCGACGACCAGGGAAGCGTGTCTACGGTCTCCGTCGCCGCTGCCACCGCAGGGTCATCGTCACTGTCTTCCGGTGACGTACAACGCGGTGGACCTAATCTGGATCTCTCGTTGCCACACCAGCCCCATCATCATCAACAGCATCATCATCCTAGGTCGGGGGTGGGATCGTCCTGCTCGGCTGGCGTCGTCGGCGGAATGCCTTCGCCTGCAGAGGGGCCTGCGACCGTCGTCGGCGTCGGTGCCCCCGCTCCCTTCCGAGGATATTTCGACTTCGATGAGTTAGAGATGGTGCCGAAGAAGAGCGCCAACATGACGGAGCGAGTGGCCGTGCCGAGCTCAGAGCACGTCGCAGAGATCGTTGGAAGGCAAGGTGAGTGATCGGCGAAGACTGCATCATGTATATATATATAGACTTGCAGCCGTAGTTTGATTGAAGGCTATGTATACATAAAAGTATGTATGCGCCAATATATATAATTATATATGTAGGCCTATACGATGCCTGGATTTGCATCTCCATATGACACACCATAAAATTTAAATTCAGTCATGTAAAACGATGTGTATGACGTTGCAAGTGATAATAATAATAATAATAATAATAATAATAATAATAATAATAATAATAATAATAATAATAATAATAATAATAATTATCCGGTCAACATGGTCAGGCTATTTGCGGTGACCTCCCCTCATGCGGGGGACTGGCTATCAACTATTCCTGTGACCGCCTGTGGCTTGGACCTAAGCAATGAGGCAATCCGGGTGGCCGTTGGACTGCGTCTGGGCTTGGATTTATGTACACCTCACCAGTGTCAGTGCGGAGATACCGCCGACTCAAGAGGACACCATGGGTTGGTCTGCAGACGATCGTCCGGAAGAACAGCGCGGCACTTCGCAATCAACGACTTGGTGTGGAGGGCGCTCACGAAGGCGGATATCCCCAGTTCGAAGGAGCCGCCAGACCTGATCAGAACTGACGGCAAAAGACCTGATGGGGCCACCCTCGTTCCATGGGCCAGAGGAAAATATATCGCCTGGGACTTTACAGCCATCCACACTTGTGCAGTGTCCTACATACATCTTTCATCAACGGTATCTGGAGGAGCTGCGGAACATGCGGCGGACCGGAAATGCAACAAATACTCCACTCTTCCTGTCTCCCATGAGTTTGTGCCCATTGCTATTGAAACGCTGGGCCCCATCAATCGCGCTGGTCGAGAGTTTTTGCTACAGTTAGGCCGCCGTAGTGCCACTGTTTCCGGCGATCCAAGGGAGATTGTCTACCTCTTCCAGAGGATATCAATTTGCACACAGCGGTTCAACGCCGTTGCTTTCAGAGGAACATTTGCACCACATCCCGGGGACGAGAACAATGCACTCTATGCCTGAACACATTTCTGTTTTTGAGTTTTGTTTTAATCTTGAGTGGTGTTTTAATAAAGGATGAAATAATAATAATAATAATAATAATAATAATAATAATAATAATAATAATAATAATAATAATAATAAAAGGTGCTTCAATAAGTGATTTAGAATATACACACAGCCATTCGTCCATCAAGTCAAATGATAATAATTACTGAATTTATATATATATATATATATATATATATATATATATATATATATATATATATATATATATATATATATATATATATATATATACATCGCACCTTTAAAGTAGCCTACGCAGAAGCGCTCCTAGTCCGACCATGGTTAAATAAGGGAGTTTTTAAGTTAGAATGTGATATAGCGGTGTGATCTCAAAAGGCCCGAGGCGGAGCGCAACAGTGAGCTCATTCCAGGTCTTAAGGCCATGCAGCCAAAGAGAAAGAGAGCCGCTGCATTATAGTAATGTAATTTGTAATGCTTTCTATTATGTTTAAAGGCCATTAGAATCATTCGTGGAAGTCGGTTTAATAAATAATTCCTCTGCACATGTGGCGTTTTTGAACGCGCCGTCACGCGATTAATAGCCTATAATTCAACACCTCACTGCATGCTTATTCATCATCAGACCTATGCTATCTTGATTCCATTGTCTCAAGTCGAGTTTTTAAACAATGTATCCAGCTTCTCGTCGATTTGTAAAAACACACATCTGTAGAACTTTTAATATTATGACATCCCCTTAGCAGTGCATGGTGTTGCATATGGTAATAGATTCCAGCGCAATGCTCATTAATTTATTATCATATAAGCCATTCCCCAATTTTAAATTATATTCTTATATTCCTTCCCAAGTGGCCAAAAGAGACTGCCATTAACTTAGGGCCGATTCATATGAAATTGTGCTCCGCAGAATTGTTATCTGCAATGCTCGATTGGCATCTCTATGGTGACTCAATTTCTGCTGAAGTCATTGTCGCATAACGCATATAGCCTACTGCTCTTTTATGTCACTATGTGGGAAAGAGTTGAAAACATCTTCTCAGGAAGAAAAATTTAGAAAAAAAACATAAGCCTGTTCCGCTGCAAGGCGAGTTTGGGCAGAGGAAAAACGCACTCGTTTAAAAAGCATTGAACGATGCAACAAAGGATTATATAAAGCATGTCTAGGAATTGACCGTAAGTAAGATATTCGGGCGGTGTAACCTGAGAGGACATTGATTCGCACCATAATTGTGGTGATCGTATACCTTATAGGTCTAATGCATAAATTGTCAAAAGTTGTTACCGTAGCTCCATAAGCTCCTATGCATGACTTTCATAAGTGAATTTTCAAAGCATGAAGACTGGGAGAAGGTCATCAGGGATTTTACGACAGACCCTATAAACGCAGTGTAAGAATTGTGAAAAAATAACTGGGGGGTTGGACTATGATCCACATGGAATTTTGATGTGAAAAACATACTTTAACATGGGGCTCTAAGAAAGACTGGGGGGTTGAAGCCCCCAACCCCCGGCAATTCTCACCCTGCCTAAACGCATCTTGTCTTGACTATAGTCGAACCTTATCCCCGTCTTCCGATTATTTTCCATGGGGTCACGAGGATGTGTATACGATATATACGGCGTTTCCGAAACGAAATTAATTGTGTCATTGACCTTGTAAATGCATTATGATAGGGATAATTGTTTGGGGGGAGCATATCAATGACCTCTTGAAGGTATACCTTCTAAATGTTTCACTGAATTCTGGGAATGCACTTTTGGCCTCATGAATGCGTCTTTGGGATTGGGATATTTATATATTATATGCTAATTCAAATATATATATATATATATATATATATGTCATATATATATCATATATGTCACAATATGTGTATATGAATCTGCCTAAATTAAGATGGCCCCCAACCTTGAGACTTTGTCAACAGCACTTTCATAATGATTTTCCAGCTTCCAATGCATTCGGTTTTTTAGAGTCAATTATCAATTATCGTTTGCATACAATACCCGGGTACCGTACACGCATCTAGATTCTAGACTCACCTATCATCATTAAACATTACTAAATATTATATCGCTCTGCATACTATGTATATATAAAATTATATATATAATATACATGCATTGCTGAATCTTAAACAGATGGCAACAGGTTATTGCATATAATAATAAAAATTATGTAACTGTGTCGGTGCGCGTTCGTCAGTAGTGACCCTGTACTTGTCAGTACCGTGTTAGACCTAAATTGAAATTAAATTAAGTAATTGCGAATATCCCTTGATGAGACAACAACCTATAATTATAGTGCCCTGCAGGGACCACAAAAACTGTCCTATATTTAGTCATAGTTAGGCCGGTGTCCCACGTACTAATCGTATACCCCAGATGAGGAGGCGTTAAAAAAGCCATTTTCGTGTGCATTCATTTAAAAAAAGCTTCCATCTGCTTTGTTTTGAACACTATCAGGTATGTTTATTCCTACTAAATAATTTTTCATGCGTTGGTTTTAGTGCACTAAGAACATTTTGAACACTTAAGAACACTTAGAGACACTAAGTAAATTCGAGTTGTCTTGCTCGGATCAATGTTTAGGACACTTGAAACAATTAGAGTCACTTTAAATTTTTATTGCAGCATAAATTTTTCAATAATACGCATTTTTCAATAAAGGGGATAGAATGGTTTATTCCCCCAGATAGTCTATAGACCGGTATCTTCCATCCGGGGGATAGATTAATTCATCCCCCGGATAGCTTTTAGGAGGAATAAATATCACGTGACACGGGCAGCGCGTCTGAGTATATAGTCTATCATGAAAAGGCGTTGTATATAACTGTCTAAATAAATAAATAAACTGCTGTCCAAATTTTGATGTAGGCCTATATATAATTATATATATATATATATATATATATATATATATAACAGATGGGTAAAATCTTAAAGTTGATGGATATCACTAGCCTAGTGACACTAGGCCTATAGATTTCCTAGGCGCCCTGAATTGTCATTTGAAGCTCACTGTTGGTTATATATATATAATTATATATATAATATTATATACAATAACATATATAATATTATACAAACGCATATATAGCCTAGGGATCATATAGCATCGGAATCAGTGTAGCTGATCTTGCTATGCTGGGATTGCTGCCCTTAATAGGCGCTAAATCAGACCGAATTCCATGGATATTGATCCCGACAATAAAAGGTCAGATGAGGCTCGAATAACTTCACTATTTGGGTTCTTTGGTGATCGTGATTTATAGGCTATAGCACCACAATTTTACATGAGTCTAATCTTAAATAAACGCATCTTTTACAGATTATAACGATAGACATGTATATAAATATTATATAAGCTTATGTATGTATAATTTACATAGTAATACGATACATGTAGATATGGATAATTTTGGATATGTATTATGCATATTCGTGTGCGTATGTGTGTGCGTGCGTGTGTGTGAGTCACAGTGAGTGTAGGTGTGTGTGTGTGAGTGTAGGTGTGAGTGTGTGTGTGAGTGTGGGCTGTGTGGGTATGTGTGAGTGTGGGCTGTGTGGGTGTGTGTGAGTGCACGAGTGCATGTGAGAGTGGGTTTTCGTGCGCGAGTGTGTGGGGAGGGGCGTGCGTGTTTGTGTTTCTGTTTGTGTGTGTGTGTTTGTGTGTTTGTGGGTGTGTGTGTGTGCGTGCGCGAGTGTGTGTGTGGAGGGAGTTTGTGTTTGTTTGTGTGTGTGCGTGTGTGTGTGTGCGCGTGTGTGTGTGAGTATGGGTGTAGACAATGAATTTTGAATAATACATAGGCTATAAATACTGATAGCATTGTGCATAATAATTATCTATGAATTACTGATTTGGATGCAATGAGGGATATTAATATAATATATAAAAAATGTATTTATGGGCCATCTATAAATGACGTCACGCAATTTAGGACGTGACAACCGTCACGTGTCAACGCAAAAGTCATATGATATCTAGTCTGGGACCGTCACACATCGTCACAAATGTGTGGCCCTCTCGTCCCTATAGGTGCTTAACGTCATTAATTTTGTGTATACGGTCCCTTAAGACCCTTATGCATTCTAGAAAGCATTTGATGTAGAGCATTTTGCAGAGGTTCGGTACCTATGGCTAATCATTGACTAGCTTATATCACAGACCTAAGCAAGTGCGTATTAGGGCAGTCAGGAAGTGAGTATACTTCTGTGTGGCTATGCGTGTGCAGTTGTGTCCCGCAGTCTATTGTTTATCTGGTGTAGGTCTCTGGTGAACCCCTGTCTAGACATTGTTAACTGATTGGCCCGGTATATTTGTGACGATGTGTGACGGTCCCAGACTATAGATATAGCCTACTATGACTTTTGTGTTGACGCGTGACGGTTGGGAGGGGCAAAAATCGTCCTGAATTGCAGTATATATATATATATATATAGAGAGAGCAGCGGGGGCTAAATGAATTCAACGTGCGGCAGATATTAAGGCTCCTTCGAGCTATTTTTAATGGCTACAACCAACACCCCATAGCCTACTCTGAATTCTGAAATCGAAGTGGCCATGCTATATAGGCATTAAAAATGGAAGTGTTAAAAACTTTGCTTTGAAAATGGAAGTGAAACATAGGTTTTAGAATGATATTAGAAGTGATCGATTTGCATTGAAAATGTAAGTGAAATATAGATTTTAGAATAATATTGAAAGTAATCCATTTGCATTGAAAATGGAAGTGAAACATAGATTTTAGAATAATATTGAAAGCAATCCATTTTCATTGAAAAATGGAAGTGAAACATAGGTTTTAGAATGATATTAGAAGTGATCGATTTGCATTGAAAATCAAAGTGGAACATAGATTTTAGAATAATATTAGAAGTGATCCATTTTCATTGAAAAATGGAAGTGAAACATAGGTTTTAGAATGATATTAGAAGTGATCGATTTGCATTGAAAATGTAAGTGAAACATAGATTTTAGAATAATATTGAAAGTAATCCATTTGCATTGAAAATGGAAGTGAAACATAGATTTTAGAATAATATTGAAAGCAATCCATTTTCATTGAAAAATGGAAGTGAAACATAGGTTTTAGAATGATATTAGAAGTGATCGATTTGCATTGAAAATCAAAGTGGAACATAGATTTTAGAATAATATTGAAAGTAGTTCATTTGCATTGAAAAATGGAAGTGAAACATAGATTTTAGATATGGCGATGCTTGCGCTCATACATAGAGAGCGTGACCAATCGTAATTATCCGCACAGACACTTATATAGCGCCTCTTCAGACAGCTTCTCAAAGGTGCTTCACGAGCAATGCCAGGACAAGACCATGATCGCATATGATAGAGAGCAGAATGGAGCAGACATAATGGCGCTATAACAACCGATACGTGGCCGCCTGGCGACAGTTCTTGGCGTCTGAGCGGCGATCAACGATCCGGGGTTAATGGGTTCA
>OX457039.1:14383591-14418591 GCA_949752735.1 Lumbricus terrestris | reverse complement strand
TTTCTCTATCGTCATTTCTTTGTCGTCCTTTTCTCTGCTTTATTTCCACTTATTTCTCTTTTCTTTTCTCCGTCTCTACAACTCTGATTAAATTTTGTAATAAAGATAATTACAAAAAAGAGTCAAAATCAGAGTCGCATCTCTAAACTTAATTTCTCGACTTTTTGACTATTTCTGTTTATTCATTATTTTGGTTCTTTTAATATTGGATTCTTAGTGTCAGTTTATTGGTCACTGACGTTTTTCTCTACAGTTACACTCTGCTCTTTTGTTGTCGTTTGTTTTTCAATATTGTACTTTTTTGTGGGTTTCATTGTCTCGTTTTCTTTGTTTTGCTCTCACTTCTTCTCTTCCCTCCCTCTCTCTCTTTCCTTGGTCGACGCCACCGGCTTTCTGTCTTTCTCTGTTTGTCTCTGTCTATCTGTCTGTCTCTGTCTGTCTGTCTGTCTCTGTCTGTATCGGTCTGTCTCTGTCTATCTGCCTGTCCCTTTTCTCATCTGTGTTTCTGTCCATGTCTCTGTCTCACTTCGCGGCCACTGCCTCCATTCTTTCAATTCAGCAGTGGCTTCTTTAGTATTATTGTTCTTAGAGCCATAGGCCAGGTGACAAATGCGACAATCTGCGCTCGAGACGTTCTATTGACTTCTTACCCCTCCATCTTCTCGTCCTCCTCCTCCTCCTTCTCCTCCTGCTCCTCTCTTTTTCTCTTTCTCTTTGTATTCCTCACACTTCTCCCTTCCCCCGTCTCTCTCCCTTAGCGTCGTCACCGGTTTTTCCTAATGGCGGTTTCGGCGCGGAACGCGTGATTGGAAACATGGAAGAGCATTCGGGCAGAGCGGAAAGGAGCGGGAGGTATGGCACAGGGTAGCAGACAAGGCAAAGGTCGGAGAGGTAGGGTGGTAGGAGAGCAAATCTTACGATCCCAGTCGTCTTATAACTTCGGTCGAGTACCGTAGGATATGTGCAGACCATGCATGGGCAGACATGTCTTGGAAAACACGTCGAGACAAACGCACAGAAACTGAGAGGAAGATGGAGGAGAGGAGGAAGGCATGGAGAGGAGGAAGGCATGGAGAGGAGGAAGGTATGGAGAGGAGGAAGGCATGGAGAGGAGGAAGGCATGGAGAGGAGGAAGGTATGGAGAGGAGGAAGGCATGGAGAGAAGGAAGGCTTGGAGAGCCGGAAGGCATGGAGTGGAGGAAGGCATGAAGAGGAGGAAGGCATGGAGAGGAGGAAGGTATGGAGAGGAGGAAGGTATGGAGAGGAGGAAGGTATGGAGAGGAGGAAGGCATGGAGAGGAGGAAGGCATGGAGAGGAGGAAGGTATGGAGAGGAGGAAGGCATGGAGAGAAGGAAGGCTTGGAGAGCCGGAAGGCATGGAGTGGAGGAAGGCATGAAGAGGAGGAAGGCATGGAGAGGAGGAAGGTATGGAGAGGAGGAAGGTATGGAGAGGAGGAAGGCATGGATGGGAGGAAGGCATGGAGAGGAGGTAGGCATGGAGAGGAGGAAGGCATGGAGAGGAGGAAGGCATGGAGAGGGAGCGAGGTGGAGTCAGACTGGAGTGGTTGGAAACGATTAAGACGCAGACACTCAGGAACGGACGGAGAAACACGTAGAAGGACAAAAACGAAAAGAGACCGGGGCAACTATATATAGAGTGATAACAATGGGAGCGTGGAAGGGAGGGAAAGAGAGCTGGAAGTGCCATTGAGTTGAAGAGAACAAAGGTTAATTGCGTCACGAATCGATTGTTGCATCAACGCTGAGAATGGATTCTCCTCTAAAAAACCGACGACCCGTCGGTGCCGAACTCAACCGAATAAAACAATGCTCTTGCTCCTCGTCGGAAAATCGAATGTCATCAGCGTTTTAACAACCTCAAATGGAATCGCATCTCTATAATGTTTATGAACGAAGCATTTAACGCGCGTTACTCTTGACGACATGTTTTTTTATGTCTTTGCATGACGTTGTGACCTCTACAGTAACTAACTGATTGGACTTCAATGTTGTATTGTATTGTATCTGACCATTTATAAAGCGCCTCTCGCAGCAAGAGCCTTTCAGAAGCGCTCCTAGTGCGTTCAACCCCGAGAAAACAGGCAAGTTTTTAGACGAGAGAAATGTTCTGTTTTAACTGTTATGACTGATGTTATAACAATGCAGTGTCGTCGGTAACAGAGAAGTGTACAGAGTGTGCAGCGTACAAATTGTACAGTGCATGAAATTGTTTGCGCAGACAGCGCAGTGTACAAAGGTGTACATTATACTTTGCGAAAGCAAACAGTAGGCTACTATATGTTATGTATACGACAAAATATATGCATGCAAGCGAGCACTATACAATATACATAGCCTATATGCATACATATAGACCTATACAGCATATAATGTACAATTGTACATGCATAATTATATAGATCTAATGCATTTATTAATATTATATATAAAAAGAAATAAAGGTATGCATGTTTACATATGCACTTGCATATAGCAGCATATATGTACAATATATATAATAATAAATATATATATATACTAGCTGGGGTATACCCGGCGTTGCCCGAGAATTTTAGGATTCGCCCCGTTCCCGGCCAGTCCCCTACTTCCCCATCCTCACTTCACCCCATCCCAGGCATTCAACGTGCGAATGAGCGCCTCCTCATATCTTACTGTTTTATGCCAGTTTCAGAATTTGTTTACCGAAGCGCTATAATATAGGATGTGCCGTAGTGATGTGCGCCTGCGCAAACAGTTTAACGCATGTGCGTATGCGCATACAGTTAAAAGATGTAAAAAGTCGTCAAGAGATTCGAGGGATGTCTCATTCACTGCAATCGGCAAATTCCCTCTCTGTCTATCTAGCCGTCTGTCTGTCTATCTGTCTGTCTGTCTGTCTCTCTATCTGTCCAGCGATAGACCTGTCTGTATGTATGTCTTTCTGTCTGTCCGTCTCTCTATCTATCCATCCATAGATCTGTCTGTATGTATGTCTTTCTGTTTTTCTGTCTGTCTGTCCCTCTATCTATCCATCTGTCTGTCTGTATCTATATCTTTCTGTCTGTCTGTCTCTGTCTATCTGTCTGTCTGCCTCTCAATAGATCTGTTTGTCTGTATGTATGTATGTATGTCTTTCTGTCTTTCTGTCTGTCTGTTCCTTTATCTATCTGTCTGTCTGTATCTATATCTTTCTGTATGCCTGTCTGTCTCTCTGGCTATCTGTCTGTCTGTCTATCTATTTCTCTCTCTGTCTGTCCGTCCATCCGTCTGTCTGTCTCTCTGTCTGTCTCGTAAGCTTTGGTCGTCGTCTGCCAGTGCCAACACATCTGAGCAAATTTACTTAGTGATGCGCTATAGAAATCTACGATTGCCTGACGGACGGTTCGGACGAGGTTGCTGTATGTGTCGTATGCATTGTGTTTGCAGGTTGCAAGATCAAGGCTCTGAGAGGCAAGACGAACACCTACATCAAGACTCCGGTCCGCGGCGAGGAGCCCGTCTTCGTTGTGACCGGACGGAAGGAGGACGTGGCCGCCGCCAGAAGGGAGATCGTTTCAGCCGCTGAGCACTTCAGCCAAATCAGGGCCAGTCGAAGGCAGGCATCTGGAGGGGGGTCCGGATCTGGAGGGGGAGGCGGAGGAGGTGGAGGAGGGACAGGAGGAGGAGGAGCGAGAGCGGTCGCAGTCAATCGACCTCCCAGTCCTAACGCTCACGGGGGGCAGGTGACGATCGGGGTTAGGGTACCCGTCTGCGTCGTAGGGCTGGTCGTCGGTCCAAAGGGAGCGACGATCAAGCGCATCCAGCAGGAGACGCAGACGTACATCGTCACCCCGGGGCGCGACAAGGACCCCGTCTTCGAGGTCATAGGATCGCCGGAGAACGTCGAGACGGCAAGACTGGAGATCGAGAGCTACATCGAAACACGAATCGGTCCAGCGACAGGAGGCGGAGGAGGGCACATCAACAACAGCAGCAGCAGCAGCAGCAGCAAAGATGCGACGAACACAGGCTCAAGTCGAAAGCATCATCACCCACACCAACAGCAAAACCAACACCACCCTCACCACCAACAGCAACCTCATGCTCAGCAGCAACTACAGCATCAACAACGAGATGAGGAGAACGCTGGAACTGCTCTGGGTTCGTCGTACAGTGATGGTGGCTGCCAGAGGAACATGGCGGCGGAGGCGGCGGGGGAGGCTGAGGCGGCAACGCAGGAAGTCCTGCTGGGTTCCCTGATCCAGTCTGGTCTCCTCGTCGACTCCTACGACGACATCAGCCGGAGAATGAGCTCCGCCGCTGATCACTTCCGGTCTCGTTGCCGACAATCAGCTCAACCGGATATCCGACTCTTCCCACCAGCGATCAACAACGGCGACCTTACGTCTCAGCTTTACGCGCATGCGCACTCGCAGCATCCGGTCGGATGCATCTACGACCCGGATGAGGTCAAGAGGTCACGCTGTGGCGACGGGGTCATCATGTCGGGTGTTGACCCCGTGGTTGACCCCATCACCGCAGCGGAGTTATTCGCCCCAATGTCGTCGTCGGTGTCCCATAATTACAGCTCCATTGTTCCCTGGTTGGACTTGAAGACCGGGCGCTGCTATGCACCGTCATCACCGTCATCATCATCGTCATCGTCGTCGTCGTCGTCGTTGTCATCATCGTCTGGGACTCTGAGCCTGGCGTCTCTGATGCTTCGTCTGTCACCGTTTGCTCACCGCAACACATCCTCAGCATCCTCAGCACTCATATCGGAGCTCGAATCGATGCTCCTCTTCGACGGAGGGTCGTCGATGATCACCGGCGGCTGCTTTGACCCAACGACGACGACCGGGGCCGGGTTCATGCACGCAGCCGGGGCCGCCGCCGGGGCGTCCATCGGGGGGTCGCTGCTTGACCGGTGCTTCCTCGACCAGGACGGAGGACCAGGATGTTGCGGAACAGACGACTCCGGATATCACCAACATCATCATCATTATCCGAGCGTTGGATCCTCATCATCGGCTTTGATCTCGGTCCTGTCGTCGCCTCTCATCACAGAGGATCTGCTGGCGACTGGTGGTCCTCGCTTTCCGTACGGATGCAGCGCCTCCTCGAGGAGTCCCTCGAGCAGTCCCACGGAATCGACCGGATCAAGCGGATAGGGTCCCACTCCGAGTCCGCATCTTCTTCCTGGATACGTGTACAGTCGGCAGATCGGAGGAGTGGAGGAAGGAAGGGAGGAAGAAACGGCTACAAGGAGGAGGAGGATTGGGAGGACTCACGAGTAGTTTGCCGATATTCTATACACTAAGCTTTACGAATAACTGACGACGGTCTTACTTATAATCGTAGTCTATATATATATCTATCTATCTCTCTTTTACTAACTAGCTAATCGTCGCAAATCTTATAGACAGATTTTAGGTAGGCTAATAATTTGCCTATACTCAGATTTGTTTTTATACAGCAGTGTGAAAGCCATTGATTATGATTAAGCAGATTAATGATTGCGATTAAGCAGATTATCGATTATGATTAAGCTCATGATTATCGATTATGATTTAGCAGATTATTGATTATGACAGTTTGAGTTTGAGTTTACAACTCATAATGTGGATTTGGAACTTAGCAGCGCACGAATAGTGGGTATAAAATTGTCATCGGTTAATATAAATATACAATTTATACATAGATGGCAGCCACGAGATACCAAATTCCGATATGGTAGCTGATGATACTGTTGTAAACAGGTGATGATATTTAAAGAGAAGAAAGAGATTCAAAGAGTTCGGAATGTTGCGCGCCATTTTGATCGGGTAGCGACTCTTTTTTCAGCGACACAAACATATCAGAGACTTATTTATTGTCCGCGCGAATTGCCGATGCTCAAACTTTTCAGGGCCCCAAATCAAGTTCAAGTTTCAAGTTTTTTGTTGAAAAAAAAAATCAATCAATTCATAAACTTTATGGTTATATAGAAACCCATTAGCTCAATATCAATCTGACCTCATTCAATTCACTCTGAATTCGTTGATTCGCCCTCTGGCGTCATTGATCTTACTCATTTTTTATTTTCGTCTATTCAACAATCCGGTCGACAGACGGTAACCGGTTGCAGTATACAGTTATGCAGTTATTTTAATTAACATCAATCTAGACTACTAACAGAGCAGACAGCCTGCAATGCAACGCTGGCTTCATTGATCTCACTATGGCTTCATTGATCTCACTCTGGCTTCATTGATCTCACTCTGGCTTCTATGATCTCACTCTGGCTTTTAAGATCTCACTCTGTCTTCATTCATCTCACTCTAGCCACTGGCCTACTGTATTAAACTATTTCGCTCACCCATCTTGTTGAATACTTTTCAAATATCTTTTGTCGGAAATTCCTGCAGTCTTGAAGAGATTGCTATCAATCCTATCCTGTCTCTGTTGACTTGCCATGTTCACATCGCATGCCTACCACACGTGGATTAAGGTTGTTGATATAATCTGGCAAGATATGGAAGTACTGTAGCCTACGCGCCTTTTGCAATCAGTTTTACCTTCACAATTTTCCTAACTGAACTCTTTTCTGCATTTGCTGGTCTACTGAAGCATCACGGAACATGACTCCGATTCAAGTCGCCACTAGAACGGCAATGCAGTCTTGACGACCTACATGTACAACTATTTACCATGCGATGTGTGGTAAGGAACGTGAATAAGTATGTGATAAGCTTACTGGCAATAATAGTGGCTTGAAAGCAGCATGATATGAATCGCAAAAGATAAAAAATTAGATCATTGTTGAATTGCTTTACCGGTACTTGAACGTCGGGTATGGTCTGAATCGGGCACAATTATTTAAAAACTGCTGTTTCTTCAAACGTTTAGTTTTTCGCTAATTACTAGATCACACGATTGTTAAATTTGTTATATTTTACAGAAGATTTACGACTGTGCTGTATTTAAGTAGCTAAGCTATAGATGCTATTTGAAAAATAGCTGCGAACTATATTTCAAAAGCTATGTGCAAATATATCATGGATTCATTGCTATTTCATTAGACACTACTGTTACATAGTACGTTAATTAACTAGCTTTTTAATTTATTTTATTCTGCAGTACAACACAAGTCTCTACTTCATTCGTTGTAAGCCTGTAACATATATTTGATTTTTTTCTAAGTTTGGTTTCTGTTCGCTATACTTCATTAGCTATGTGCTGGATTTCGTATGCCTATGTATGCACACTGTTTACTTCCCAACTGAGCTCTACGGTGTTGTTTAGCACAGGTGGCAGTGGGCATACGGATCCTACACCTGGACATGTGACCTTTGGCCTAATTAGTGGCCCACTGTAAAGAACGTGACTTTTAGTTTTTGTGTAATTTTAGAAAAGTAAATAGCTAATCATTAATCCCGAATGGCATCGCTAATGAGTTTAGAAACGAAACGAGACACACGAGAACCTACAGAGAGAGAGAGAGAGAGAGAGAGAGAGAGAGAGAGAGAGAGAGAGAGAGAGAGAGAGAGAGAGAGAGAGAGAGAGAGAGAGAGAGAGAGAGAGAGAGAGAGAGAGAGAGAGACAGAGAGACAGAGAGACAGAGAGACAGAGACAGAGAAAGAGACAGAGACAAAGACAAAGACAGAGAGAGAGAGACAGCAAGAGACAGAAGCAGACAGACAGACGGACAGATGGACAGACAGATTGAAGGACGGAGGTCTGTATTGACCGGATCGATGAGAAACGACTGCCTGCAGAAAAACTAGGGGATATGGAAGGCACTGAGAGACTGCACTACACTGCAGGGAGGTAAAGGAAACGGGAACCAGAGAATCAGCAAATAGACGATCGGGATGAGATTCAGGTAAGGCGAAAGATAGATGGAGGGGGTCATAAGACAGGCAGACAGGCAGACAGGCAGAGAGAGAGAGAGAGAGAGAGAGAGAGAGAGAGAGAGAGAGAGAGCGGTTTCAAGAAGGCATCGTGCATATTTATTTGTGAGTATGTAGTCAGCTGATGAGGAATCGGAGCATGTGAGTCAGAGTAAGACGGAAAGAATAAGAGGGATATTGAAGCGAAAAGAGAGTCGTGGTCAGACAGACAGAGTAAACGAGACACGCAAAGTAAGAGACAGACAGACATACAGAGAGGTATCTGCACAGACAGAGTAGCAGGCACAGGTACGCGGGTATAGTATATGAGACTCAGTTCAAGCTCAGGTTTGGTGTCAGAACTTTGACATGCGCATTCCTATTTTCTTTCCGAGTTTAAAGGCGCTACAGCATCCAATTGAACTTTTTTCAGCATTCTGAATAATCCGGCGTCACTTAACATAAATTATATATAGTAGCCTAACTGTGCTAGAGAGATGTTCTGGAGTATAAAGCAGGGGCTTTTAAGCCGGGTCTTTGACATTTCATGCATCGTAGAAATTTCAGAGTAGAAACAAACGAAGCAGTTTCTTTAAACACCATTTTGGGGAAAATTAAGATGACTCAAGTTTTGAGTAGCCTGTTATAGACCTTCATGATTCTGTCAATCGACAAATATTTGAAAATTTCATTTATTTAGAATCAGACCATCGAGTTTTCCAACATGATATTTGAATTGACAAATTATTTGGTAGTATAATAGTCGCCCTAACAAAATGATAATAGTCAAGGACCTTTGAGAACTGCATCAATTGCCACTGCATGCTTGCATGGAGAAGGCATCGCTGATCACTTGTTGGAATGCATCATTGGCCTTTTGGGATTGCGTCTGATCGGACTTTGAGAAAATAATGTCTTGTTGTCCTTGGAGTAATACGTCACAATGGCCACTGGGGAGTCCTGTGTATGGGCCTTTGGGGAGCGCGTCATTTGCCTTTGGGACGAGTCTTTGGCCCTTGAGTAATGTGTCAAAGGCCTTGGAGAATGTTTCACTGCAGGCGTTTGTCGAGCCTGTAGCTGGCCTTGCGCTTATGGCTTCACTGGTCCATGGAAAAAATGCCATTGATCTTTTGGTAGTGATTCAGTGGACTCCGAGCGTCAGTAGTGCTGGCGTTCAGTAATACCTCGCGTGTGACGGGATTAAAGGGTGAGTCATGGTCTTGGGAATATACTGCATGAGCATTAGAGAAATGCATCTTAAGGCCTATAGGGAAATGTATGATCGACCTTTCTAGATATAAATTACGCGCCCTTGGACTTTTAGCTCGGTTCAGCTCGTCATGGATGCACTAGCCTTGAAAGAATTCTTCATTGGTCGTGAGGATAACTTCATCTTCTTTGTCGTAATGCATCGTTGGCCTATATAAAGGGTGCGCTTCTCTGCCTCATGTGTAGCAATGGTCTAAAGGGTGCGTTTTTCTGCCTCATGTGTAGCAACTCAATGACGACAGAGAAATGCATCACTGACTTATTTTTAATGCGTTCTTGGCCTTCGCTAAAAAAAATTATATGGCGCCATGTGCCATTGGTATTTTCGAAATTCGTCGCTATAGTCTTGGGAATGCTCCATTTTATCTTATCATCATTGCATGTAATTGCGTGTCTACGTTTGTGGAGAAATTCATCAGCGGCTTAAGTTTGTCTGACAGAATGCCTCATCACTGGCTTTTCGTGTTTGCGTAATTGACCTTGGGGTAGGCTGTGATGGTCTTCACACCGCTTAAATCAAATCAATTTCAATTGCAGCGCATTGGCGAATATTGATGCTTATTGTACATTTGGAGGTATAAACGTTGATAGTTTGATAGATTTAATACGTAGAAGTTATTCTTGGGCATCTGAAATGTGTTTATTTTCAACGTTTGTTGTTTAATGCGTACGGCTTAAAATATTTTATTCAAATGCGTTTCTGTCATGTGTGTGTGTGTATATAGGAATGTTCTCTTATTTTTCTATATAATTCTGGTTCTTGCTTCATCATTGTCTTCGTCAAACCATCTGCAATCCAGAAACCATCAGATTATATATATACAGATAATGTTACAATCCATAAACAGTCAGCAAGTGTGGCAAATTTGTATTGATGGTAACCGGATCGTACAGTCGATCTGTTCGGCAATATCCATGCAGTGGCGTCATAGCATTTTATTGTTGCACAAAGTCTGCTACAGGGTGAGCCAAAACAGTAACCCCTATGGCCCACCCTGTATATCCGCTGCAGTCTGTTGTTTCCTGGTCGTCTGGGTCGTTGATATAGATCTCATAACATTTAAAAGGCTCTACCATAACGGAGAATATGTTTGTACAGATTATCAATGCGCTGTTTAAAGTAGGCCTAACGTTTAGGGTAGGCCTAACGCTTAGGGTAGGCCTAACGTTTAGGGTAGGCCTAACATTCATTACTAGTGTTGTTTGCTTTTTCAGTTTATTGAGTTTATGGCTGAGCCTAAATCATCCATTTTTATGATCGTTGACGGATAGAAGAGACTATTGAAATGCGCTGTTGGACACTCAAAGGGTGGGCGCATAAGAGAACTTATTCGTAGAAGCCAAGCAGACTAAATAAATTTAAAAATAAAAAAATCGAAAGGTTGCCGTGCGCTGAAAAGAATTCCTACGGCTGCACGCATGGTCAAGACCAGTGATTAATATAAATGTTTGTAATTTTATTTGACATATCGATCTCTGTCAACCGTTTAGTGATGTAGGAGTCAGTAGGACCCATCAAACGGAGGGAGCATCCTTTGAACGTTTTTAGCAGGCCATCGCGTCAGCCTAGTGAGAGCCGAAAGTGGCGATGATGCTACGGAAATCATGATAGAAACACCTATGATTTATCCTTTTAATTAAGAAGTAAAGAAACTACGATAGACTAGCATTCCTAATCAGGGGCTTCTAATCCCTAAACAACATGGCTTAATCCCTCTCCTTCCCATACCGGGTCGGCTTCCCCCCCGGACCGGTCTTTATCCCCACCCGACGGGAGCTTTGTCTCATTGCAGATTCCCCCTACATGTTTATCCGTGGGTCAAGTTACGCCCGCCCTTCAGTGTAATGCCCCAGGTCCTAATGATCGAGAAATTGACAAGAAGTGAATGCAGACATTGCTGGCAGGGACGATGATAAAAACAACGACTTAAAAAGCTAACCGCAAAAACTTGGGAGTCGGTTATTACGCAATTTGAAAACGCAGTCCATGAAATAGAATCTTATGAGTGCAAGGTAATAGAAAAAATAGGTATTGACATTTATTAGTCTTGAAATCGGCTGGAAGGATGGTGATGACTGTAAGACAAGGTGTGGATAAATTTTCAAGCGCTTATAGTCTATGTACAACTGTAGGCCTATAATATATGAGCCTTTGCTGTAGAAGAGTCATAAATACCTTACTGGAATCAGCAATGATGAATTTCTATATAGTTATATTATGCTTGTAAATTTTGTCTCTTTCCTTGACGCGATGTAGACTATAGGCCAACATACAGGGTGGGCCATAAAAACTTTAAGGTTTTTTGCCAATATCTTGGCCAGAAGTACGAATTTCGAAATGAAATTTTATAGGCTTAAAGACAATTCATATGTACACATGATGGCCAGAATTCATCAAAATATTTCAAACAACACAAAAGTTATATCACTTTTAGTGGGACCAACCACTGTTTTCGACGATTCAAAAACGTAGCGCAACAAAAAGCAACAAACACTCCATTTATTAAGTCTCATCTCAAATAATTGTTATCAAAAACCTTGATATTGCCAGATGATCATAATTATAGTTATTTTAAAAAGAAACAGGGTACCAGCGTTGCTGCACCTCACTGTGAAGTCTTGGCAAGATGACGATCAAGTTGGCAAATAACGAATCTGTCAGATTATTAATTTTTCTATTAAAGAAATGAAATTCACATATCTAAAAAAGATAACAACCAAGGTGTCAATGACAGACAAAATGTGTATTCAGACACTTCATGAGCAAGATCCTGGAGATATCAAACTTCGAGCAGCACTTTGCTGAACAGTGAGAGTGCAGAAATTAAGAGTTAAGCTGAGAGTTAAGCGCTTTGCGTGGATGAAAGGAGATCGGCTCAATATCAATGGTTCTGGTTTCATTGAGAAAGCCAATGGCCCCAAACCTACGGATTTGAACCCGATGGATTGACAATCAATTTCGGAGAACTAGGCCTATGCTGGAGAAATATCACAATCTGCAACCAAAACAAAGAGCGGTAAGAGAATTGATGGGCGCATTGGAGTTGATAATTATGGGAAGATTTGCCTTTGGAACGCATCAACAAGGCCATCAAGAACTTTACAAAGAGACTCATAACAAGTTTGGGCACTGATGGTGGACACAATGAGCACTAGATGGGAAGCACTATCAAGTTCATTTTGATACTTGAGAGATAACTTGATAAAATAGTTTTTGCTACTTTTTGCTGCGTTTCGTTTTTGAATCGTCAAAAAACAGTGGGTGATTTCACTAAAAGTGATATAACTTTTGCCTGCTTGAGATATTTGTGATGAAATCCGGCCATAATGAGTAAATATGAATTGTCTTTAAGCTCGTAAAATTTTATTTCGAAATTCTTTCTTCTGGCCAAGATATTGGCAAACGCCGTAGGGGAGGTCTTTTTATGGCCCACCCTGTAGACTAGGTTTAGTGTGTTATTTTTGGATAAATAATCTTTTAAAACTATAATTGAATTTTCTTTGGCATTGCTTCAACCTGCTACCGCGAAATAGTCTTTGGCTTGGTCATCCAGGGCTGAGACGCATCGCATCCTTACTGGTTTCTTAGACTCAGCGCTAAGCTAAGCGGATGAATACATCGGTTGGAAGAATTCTGTTTGAGTGGCAACGCTGGGGTTAATGCTTTTACATATGCAGTTTCTCAGTGTGGACAATCTGCAATATCATATATGTATATATATAATGTATATATAGTGTATATAATATATATATATATATAATATATAATATATGTGCTATAATATATGTGCTATGATATAATGATTACTGCACTTCACGGCAGCGAAGAAGCTATTTTGATCAGTCTTTAACTTTATATTACGGTGAGAAACAAATCTATGGTTTTACTGTAGCGCTTAGGCTAATTATCACGTGATTATTTCTATTTTCTATGTAATATTTTCGTTTATTGTCAAGCGTATATTCGCTGCTCATTTCAATGGATAATTATAGGCATTATAGGCAATAATGCAGGTCTGAGGCCTGGAGATATTATTAAACCAACGTGTATGAATGAACGGGGAAATTAACTTTTAGAGTTATTCTCATAGTAGAATATAACTAATGGAAGCTGTTGTCTAGTTTAGTACAAAACATATGAATTTTTAGCTCAATTGTAGCCATTGCAATTACAGATTCGAATAATTTACATGTATATGTAATAAACCTAAATACCATTTTTTCGAGATGTCCTCATCATTCTGCTTCAACAAATGCTTTAAATCACCTGTAGACCTTCTATACTGTATTGCATTGCATTTAGAAATTTATATAGCGCCGCTCACATTGCTCACCAATCAGAGGCGCCCCCCAGCGTGTGAGACCGAGAGAGAAAAAATGGTCTTGAGACAACGAAAAGAAGCATGCATTGTCTTATGGCATCACACGTAAACACTAGATTTAGTCGTATTTATCTTTCACGGCAGCGAATATGCTATTCTTTAAATAGAATAATATTGTAGAATATAATTTCCAGTCTTGTTGCAATGTGTTACGAAGGCATTCATTCGGCTTGAGGTGGAGTTCATACAAATGCCTAAAGGTTTTGACTATGACTATGTTATATAATTATGGTTGAAGGCCAAAAACGCATGAACAGTTGATTGAATAGTTGATTGAATAGTTGATTGGTGGACATTTTACAAGGGTACAAATGACGTCGGATTGACGCTGTTGTTCTTACAGAGACTTTTATTTTATGCGTATTTGCTATTCTAGTCAGATGTTAACGCTACTAGATTTCTTTGTAATCTTTTATGTCCAATGTTTGACCTAGACGTCTCTAGGTGGCAGGGGAAAGTTCCCCATCAGAAATGAGATTTTCCCCCAGAAAAAAGTCGCGAGGTGTTGTTTATATGGAATAATCGTCAGATTTCAATGTATAGGTCTATAGAATTTAAGGAATTTGCTGCCGGAATTGTTATTTTTCTGGAAATGTTGGGAGAAGAATTGTTATGTTTTCGAAACACTTAACAGATAGACTGAAAAGGCCGTCAGAAAAAAATTACCGATCAAAGGGCATCGTTGTTGTGACTGGCTGAGCAGCTGCTATCCAACCAAAACAGCCGTAACCCCCCCAAAAAAAACTAGGACCCCAAATCTTAAAGCGGGGACTATAGATTAAACACTGGCATATGTCTGTAGGCTATATTTAGATGTTAATTTGGAAATGTTCTTTTCTTGTTTGAAAAGTATATAAAATATATTTAGAACCCTATATAATTATATATATACAAAGACTCGTAGGCATATATATGTCGACCTATGCATTATAGGCCTATTAGCATGTGCTTATTATGGATAGGCCTATGCCTCTTACTTTCGGTGCAATTTGACTGTAGGCCTATAGGCAGAGACTATTTCAGAAGTGCTTCTCTGGTCACTTCTTGGCTAATCAGCTTGGTCAAAGCTGTTATCTTCCGCTGTGGCTTCATGTCCATTTAGAGTAATCACTGGTGAGCGACTACTAGAGGCGCTACATAAAAATCCAGATAATTGCCTCACCAGGAATTGAGGACGAGGACAGACTTAAGGTGTTGCTCATTTGACGAACCATTCTTCAACGCTGAAAGCAATAAATCACAATGGGTACGATAAGAAGATGTATTGTTAGACGGTTCTATTCACAATTATTTCACCATGATCTACCCGAGAGCCGATATGCTTTCCATCATCTGCAAGTTACTTCATAGTAGACCTATAGGCCTACTGTAATAGCAGCAACGGAGATAATGTTAATAAAATATTATGTCAATAATGACAATAAAAAGAAATAAAAAAATAATAATAATGAATTAGGCCTAATGATGATGATGATAATAATAATCATAGTAATAATAATAATAATAATAATAATAATAATAATAATATCGTTATTATTAAGATTATTATTATGATGATGATGATTATTATTATTATTATTATTATTATAATTATTTTTATTATTATTATTATTATTATTTTTATTTTTATTATTATTATTATTATTATTATTATTATTATTATTATCTGCCGCAATAAAATATTTTAAAAATCGGTGACCTGGAGGGGCTTCTAAAGGTGACCTTTTACAGTGGCGGCGACAGGATTTTCGTTTTGGGGGCTTTATTTTCGCAAAAATTTCTGACGACCCTTTTTTTGTCATTTGATAGAAATCTTCGAAAATGGCCCATTTTTCATAATCCGCCAGACTGTCAAACCTCGTGCGTACCTTTACGGTTATTTATGGGAGGGCTAAAGGGGGTTGATCGTGGAAATATTTTATTTTTACATGGGAAAATATGGATGGCCATTTTTAGGGGTTTAGCCCCCCTAACCCCCCCTAGCGCCACTACTGACCTTTTACTGCGGTTGATAAATGCGGTGCGTCTACAAGGTGTACCTGCACAGGTGATTAACCCTTTTGAGACCCAGCATTCTCATTTAAGGTTCAATGGTTTACGGTAGATAGGGTAATAAACATCCAGAGTGTATAGTACACCCCCGTTTCTATAAGCAACATGCTCCATCGTGATTTTTAAACGTTCTGTAGTTAATAGCGGCGCCACAAGAGGTGACGGCAAGTCATTCAACCTAAATATTTTACTCTCAACCTGACTAATGATCATGCATGATCTGCCAAACATGCCTTGGAGATTTTAATAATATTAATGATATTATCGTCTGTAGGCCTAGCCTAAATTAAATATTGTCGACCTGCCAAATTGCTCCCATCACCCAGAAGCTATAAGACTTACCTGCTAAAATTGTGCAGGTTGTTCCAGCACTGTTTGTAATATTAACCATTATAAGTACCTTTATGAATTATGAGTTATGACGCTTTATCTAAACGGAATATAATATATTTCAAATACTCGTGTTAGCTCAATTTCAGCTTTTTGTGAGTCGCATGTCTTCTAATATCGAGCATGTCAGCATAGCGTTACAGCGTGACGTAATCATGACGTTAAATCATAGATGTAAAAAACGATGAAAACGGAATAAAAAAGGGGGAAACGTCGTTTTATTCGAAAAAATACGAAAAAACCGACCAAAAAACGGAAACGGAAAATGATTTGACTTTGTTACATCTTAAACTGCATTTTAAACTTAAAAACTTTGTTTATGAAATTGTTATTTTCTTAGGCTATAGGGACCTACTAGATCTACTTACTATCTCCTAAATGATGACGTTAAGCAATTAATTAATGACATCAGTTAACCTTTTACCGGTTCATTTTTAAATTTTAAGCCCGTTTTCAGCGGATATTCTCGAGGCACACGGGTAAAAGATTAATTGAGTCCTTGAGAGCAGGCTGAAAACTTGAGGAATATCAGAAAGGAAAAAAATTAAGAAAAATAATGACAGACGGTAAATAAAGTTGCATAAAAAATCAAAAAGGAATAAAACGATGCGAAAATAAAAAGACGTTTTTTGGGAGCGAATAAAAAACGAAAACAACGGTTTAAACAACTAGCCTATGTGTTAAATCTATGTCATCGTTGCACAGCACATAGATCTAGACTTAACCAGAAGACTGTTGATTTGGAAGATGTGAATAATTGTTAATTTCATAGAATGATGATGTATCGCGTCATTGTGCAAACTTTTCACTTCGTTGAATGGCAATAAAAAAAAGTTCGCTTCTCTGTTTCATCTGACTTTTGTGTAAATCAATTACCGTACGAAGCGGGAAAACGTAGAAAAACACAGACAGACAGACAGACAGACAGACAGACAGACAGACAGACAGACAGGCAGGCCAATGACACAGCAGACTCTAGCCAATTCAGCTCTGGTTCTTTGCTCTGAATTTCCCTTTGGTAATCATCCATCCATCAAACCATCCACCCACCCATCCACCCATCTAACCGTCTACCCGTCCATCCACCCATCCATCCAGCCGTCCGTCCATCCACTTAACCATCCACCTGTCCACCTATACATTATCCATTCATCTACCTATCCAGTGTATCCACCAATCCATCCGGCCATCCGTCCATGCATTTATCCATTCGTTCCATCCATCCATCCACCTATGTGACCTATCTATTTATTCATCCACCCACCCGCCCACCCATCCACCCACCCATCCACCCACCCATCCATCCACCCACCCATCCATCTATCCATCTGATCATCTGTTGCTCATCTCCCTCCTTCCCTAACCACTTTCCAGTTTCGTTCTCCTCTGTGCCCAATAATCTCTACTCGGCAAAGGAATGGGCATATTACCGACGCCGAATAAATATTCATGAAGCATAGGCCTAATGAATATTAATAGAATAAGAATTTACGTGACTCCTGGCCAAGATGAAGAGTGGCTCTCCGATGAACGATGAATGGAAAACAGCAGCAGCAGCAGCAGCAGCAGCAGCAGCAGCAGCAGCAGCAGCAGCAGCAGCAGCAACAACAGCACCAGCAGCGGATAATCCTACCTGCCTCCCATTCTCTTCTTTCCTTCTTCTTGCATCCTTTCCTTCATTCATTCAATTTTTTCCAACAGTCATTCCACTCTTCTGCTCCTCTTCTCTGTATCTCTTATGTCCAAGTTCTAATATTATCCTAGCTTCTTCATGCTTTCATTCTTCCTTCAAGCATTCCATATACATACATACATACATACATACATACATACATACATACATACATACATACATACATACATACATACATACATACATACATACATACATACATACATACATACATACATACATACATACATACATACATACATACATACATACATACATACATACATACATACATACATACATACATACATACATACATACATACATACATACATACATACATACGTACGTACATATATACATGTATGTATATATCCTCCCTCCCTCTATTTCTCCCTCTCTCCATCCATCCATCCCTAGCTCCCTCCCTTCATCCCTCTCTCTCCGTCTGTCTATCTCCCTCCCTCCCTCTCTCCTTTCTCCGTCCGTCCGTCCGTCGGTCCCTCCCTTCCTCTCTCCCTCCATTTCTCTCTCTCCCTCTTCCTCTCCCTCTCCCTCTCCCTCTCCCTCTCCCTCTGTCTCTGTCTCTGTCTCTGTCTCTGTCTCTGTCTCTGTCTCTGTGTGTGTCTCTCTCTCTGTCTCTCTCTGTCTGTCTGTCTCTGTCTCTGTCTCTGTCTCTGTCTCTGTCTCTGTCTCTGTCTCTGTCTCTGTCTCTCTGTCTCTCTCTCTCTCTCTCTCTCTCTCTCTCTCTCTCTCTCTCTCTCTCTCTCTCTCTCTCTCTCTCTCTCTCTCTCCCTCCCTCCCTCCCTTCATCCCTCTCTCTCTCTCTCTCTCTGTCCGTGCATCCGTTCGTTTCCACTTTCGTCTGTGAATTGAGTCATCAGTTGATCCCTGATGAGAATGATTTCTCACATCTGCATCTGCCGCCAAAACTAATATCTGCTGCGACAACCATGCATCCGTTTGTAACTGCAGTTTAGGCCTACATGTACATGTACGTGCAATTATTGTGCAGCTGTATTTTGTGGGTTGTCTGAAGTTACCTAACAGAATGCAGTAGCCTCGTGTGTGCAAGCATCTGTGTCTGGTATACTATAATAGACTTGTGCATTGGGCAGCCTCAAGTGATGGCGTCAGGGACCCATACATTGTATACCGATGCGTCGGTATTTCTCATTAACCCAATCGAAACTGACGATCTAAAACTGACCATAGAATGTTGCCAAAGTTTTAAGAGATGTCGTCCTTAACGAATTCTGATAGAACAACGACCTCCTTCTCACTAATCTTTTGGACAACCATTCTGACTAGACAACACAGCCCTCGTGAATAATCTGGTGCTCTGCGCTTCACTTTCAAGTGGCGGTTTAGAAATTTGGAGACGACGATTAAGAATTTCGAACAACGAAGATTGTTTTCAAATCAATTGGCAAGACTGCAAGACTGTATAATAACGTGCATACTCTTTTTTTTACAAAGTTCACATAAAATATTAAAAACGTACCATATATAGTCTATGTATCTAATATATCTATATCTTATAACTTGTAATTATACCTAACTTTTCTTCACTACATATGAAAGACAAACTGCGTAAATGTTGTATTTTTCTTTTGTGGGAGCAATAACCTTGACTTAACTTGAATACCTATATATATATATATATATATATATATATATATATATATATATATATATCTGAATGCTATAAAAATAGTGCATAGCCTCAGTGATCGACTAGAAAACATCGATGAAGGCCATTGAGTATATAGCTCTCCCTGCATGCGGCGGTCATGCGTGGCGTCTCCAAAGACCGTGAAATCCGTAATTAGGTGGCGACCCTGGTCGGACGACGATAAAACTTATGGTGCCATGCAAATCACGCGATTCAAATGACGTCATCAGTCAGAGGAAGATAGCTGCAGCACGTTGTTGACCAATCGCCCTAAACTGCACCACCGATATCACCTTGACGACGACGACGAACACCACCACCCCACCACCACTACACCACCACCACCACCACTACCACCCCACCCCACCCCACCACGACCCCCGCCACCACCACCTCCACCATCACCACTACCATCACCACCCCACTCCCACCCCACCCCACCACCACCAACAACAACCACCACCCCACCACCACCGTCACCCTCACCACCACCACCAGTAGCATTATAGGATCATCATTACTATGCGACAACAGCTTCATCAGCATCATCATCAACTTTAGCAGCTGCCTATCAATCAATCAATATACTTTATTGATCATCATGTATAATTGTATATGTATACATACAGTATAGCACAAACAAACAGTAGTTGAAAATGTCACATGCATAGATGTCAAAGGGTTAAGCCCAAAGGAACGTATAAGGTTCCGCTAACAGGGTTGCCCTAATTACACGAAGAATCAATCTATCATCAACTTTCTGCATAACAGTATATGTGTATAGACAGTTGTATATGATCAAGGTGTAAAACAATCTCTTCCATTTTACAAGTTTATCGAAATGCATTGAATGTAAGTTATGCAACTTAAACAAGTGGGGAAAACAAAATAACAAACAGACTAAACTAAACTAAACTAAGCTAAAAAAACAAACTAAAAACACAACAGTTAAGAGAATATAGAAGTCTAATGACGTGACTTTAGGTATATCGGCGACTGCAGTGCCACCACCACCATCACCACCACCAACAGTATGCAATGGTAAACAAAGCCAGACATAAATACAATTAATCTAATCATTCTAATGGATACGATGGCCACACCATTTCCCACCCCTATTGCAACAAAACGGGAAACCTATACACCGCACGGAATTACGAGTATAGATACTATAGTATAGCGGTTGCCTCCACTTCTGTATATATGTATACCGTGGATATGGACGCTTACAGAAAACTGGCGGAACCTCCTGCTATTCTACTTCTGTGTGTGTGTGGTATTTGCATCGGGTACAACTCGACTGTTGTTCTTGCAGCCGTTATACTCTTGTTGTTATTATTAGTATTAGTATTCCTGTTACAGCGACGCCAGATGTCGGGTTTATCTTCACCAGAATATCTTTCTTCTCACCGTCAAAGCGAAACTTGCGTTTAGAGCTATTGTTTTGTTATGAGACGTCGCCCAAGCACAGACAGATTGCCAGGATGCCAGCGAAAGGAACTGCAACATCCCAGACAAAACTCTACAGTCATATAGCTGCGAAGCCGACGCTGGAAATAGAATTCGTGGATATGTATATATATCTGGAGGCGAAATAACCTGGTAGACCGCCAGCCATGTTCGCTGTGCGTTTGTATACGTATATACCTCCAGGATGTTTTTCCAACTCAAACAGCGTCTCCTCGATTGCTGAAATTGAATCCTATTACCCAGGTCTTCCAGTCAAATATTTCCCGGCTGAACCTGCAATTGCAAAGAAGAGTCTACAAATAGAACAGACCCCTAATAATAGATCGAGAAACACGCAGGATTGCTCCAAAGATTGCCTAACAATGGACCGAAAACAAATGTCGAGACATTCGGAAATACTGCAAAAAGAATTAATTAGATCTAAAAACTCAGTAAAACTCCGAACATTATATAGACACAGTAATACGATTATATCAAAGTAAAACACGCATATCAACACAACTCTATTATTGTATCGTATTAAATATCAAATTCAATATAAAAGTCTGCAGAAAATGTCACAATGATAAACATAAAATGCAATGTTGAGTGTCATATATAAAGAAATAGCAGAAAACATATACGATAAATGAGAAAACAAGGAAATAATATGAAACGACAAATAATAAATTTAAGAGTTTTCGGGAATAGGCTACACGAATGGCATTGCGCATTAAGAGGAACTCACAGCAAATATTATAAGCAACCGTTAAATAGAAAAAGTTACCGAAAACTGTAGATAATAAAATACCAACAGTTTCAAAGAACACACGACATGGCATGCATCTATAGTTGCGCGATTTGTAAAATTATGTCCTTTTCGACACAAGCACACACAGCTGCAGAAAATATCAATCGGTGCAGTTACACAACATACCATAAAGATAAAAATCGGCAATGTAAGTGCGAATTAAAAGAATATGGGAGAGAATAAACTATAAAACAGAACACAAACAGGCGACAGAAGAAGCCGAGACAAAGACAACGAGAAACATGATGGAACTGAGGAGGAACTATTGGTAGCAGCAGCAGCAGCAGCAGCAGCTGAAGATGCCGCATTGTCGGACAGTACAAGAGGAGGATGGATGGAGGATGCTCATAGAACGGAGACAGAGGGAAATCAAAGGCTCCGACTGGACCGACCCACTCGTCCAGCGGACGACGATAAACATTTTTGGGACGAGAACGACCCATGAATTGTCCGCCCACCCCAGCCCACCCCAACCCCACCCCAGCCCCACCCCAGCCCCACCCCGGCAGAAGTTCTTCATTTGCCCCATATTGTGCGGAGGTTATACTCCAACAATGTACGTGCATACGCAGCGGAACCCTACGCAGCGCCTCTAGCGGCCACTTGAAGAACCGTAAAAACGTGGTCGAACAGACTCCTCTGCTCATGCACATGCAGTCATATTAGATAGAAACATCTATCTATTCGTCCATTCGTCCGTCCGATATTCGTTCTTTCATCGAACATGCATGGAACTGAGATAGAGGTAGACAGTCATATAGACAGACGGACACACACAAACACACACACACATATATATATATATATATATGCACGCGTGCATGCAGACCTGCATGGTGGACAAACATTCGGAGATACTGCAGACAGGACAAAGTGAATCGAAAGGATAATTTAGCGAAATGGACGATTTAGCGAAATGGATGATTTAGCGAAATGGATGATTTAGCGAAGTGGATGATTTAGCGAAATGGATGATTTAACCAAACAAATTACTGAGACAGATTTTTGCACATAATGAAAAGCTTTTCATTGTTTTAAATTTTGTCATGAAGCTAGACAGAATCATTTATAGAAGACGGTTAGCCATCTATAGCCAGTATATAGTGAAGGTTATGTATAGTTATGTAGCCATCGGGCAATAGGAAACAAAAGGCAAATGTGTACATACATAGTGCCACAGCCAATGACTTTTCCTATATAAAATATAGCCAATCTCAGAGAGGTATATTCACGCATTATATAGAGATATAGCAAAATTTCCAGAAACACACGATATGCATAACAATTATAAATGTGAACACACGAACACCCACGTAATTACACAAAATATACCTTGAATGTATATATATATATATATATATATATATATATATATATATATATATATATATATATATATATATACATGCAGTGGCCTAAATTTAGTCTATATATATTTGCACATATATAATTATATATGGCTAGATATAAAATATGTATATATATATATAGCTGATATCAGTATAAGAGTTATAGAAAATAAATTGGGAGGCGTCAGACGTTGATTTGTGTGGAGTTCGGGTCTGCAATGAAGACGACAGAAACCACAACCCTTGGCAATTCTTACCCTGCTTGACCTCGAGATATGCGTATATATGTACATTATATTATGGGTTATAGTAGTCCACAATGTTCTATATGTATACCCATGGGCGTAACTTTCCCCGTAAAAGGGGTGGTGACTATTCCTTTGGCACACAACTTCTCAGTTCAATTCTTTCCTCGCCTTCCTGTACCCACTGGTTATCAAACTTCATTTTTAACCCCCCCCCCCACCCCGTGTATTGGAGTCGTATTAACAACATTTAAAATATATGTATAGTTTTATTCTTGTAGTCATGTTAACAAAAAGGAAAAATTGGTTTAAAAACCCTGAAAGAAAGAACTAACCTATTATAGATCTAGGCCTAATTGTGTTGTGGGCTTGTTTTTACTAGTGCAGATTTGAAATATCTGGTTTAATATATTTGTCAAATTCAAGCGCAAATTTTGAGGCCATATTTGTCTTTGACGGAAAGAAGAGTTTTAAAACCAGATCACACAGATATGACGTGCTGAAAGTAATAAAAAATTTCTGAAGGTTGACCAGAAATTAATCGTTAAACCAATATTATTCAGCTCTTCCCTATTTTGAGCTCTAGGCTATAGGTCTACGCTGAGAATTTCTGGCTCACATTTAAACACCATTTCAAGGCCGTAGCCAGGATTTGATTTGGGGGGGGTGCTTCTTCAGTTTCCCGTCCGAAAAAAAGTGATAACTTTTTTTAGTCATCCGACCGAAATCAATTCATTCTAGTTTCCCCACATTTTTCCATTTCGGAGGGTGTTTTCATGGTTTTATTTAATGGTTTTTACATCATGTGCTAGTAAATGCATTCTATTATTTTTACTTTTTACATTTCGGGGGTGTTCAAACACCCAAAGCACCCCGTAGCTACGGTCTTGCACCATTTGTTTCAAAAATTAGAATTATATACCGGTCCCTAAACAAAAATATTTTGCATGTACTAGGCCTATATAGGCTAGTATGTAAGACTAATTTTATCTTGTGAAATAAATAAAAATAATGATGATGCTGTTATATGTTGCAACGTTAAAAATCTTTGCTAATCAAAGAAAGATGGACACAAAGTCCATAAACACAAAAAATTATATTTATGGAATTTTTCGACTGGTCCCTACCCCAAACCGGCGTTTGGCGTACCCCACTTGTACAGTTTGAGAACCCCTGCGCTGTACCCCTTCCCAAGATACAAATTTAGCATGAACTCTGGTGACTCCCTTCTCCATTATCACTCTTTACTCTTTCGTCTCTCTCGCTGGGGAACTCCACGATCTTAATTTCCACTCACGGATAACTAAATCAATTTTAAAAAGCTATTTCACAAATTTTTACACAGATTCTTCCTCTTCTTTTCTTGTTGACCCTTCTCTAAAGTCATAACCGGCATTGGAAGGGGGGAGGGTTAGAGGGTAAAGGTACGGAGGTCCCTTTAATGCTATTTTGATCATAACAATGATTCCATAAGTTTTTGTGAGGCTGTTGGCATGCCATGCACTGCCTCGGAGCCTTAACGATTTGTGGGGGAGAATTGCTTCACGTTTCCTCCCCAAATCTAAAAAGGTAGGGAATTCCATCCATTCGCTCCTTATGATTGAAGCCACGACTGTGGACAATGAACACGCTGTGAAGTGTGGACAGTGGAGACCTCTAGGCTATCAACATTGGCGCCATTGCGCTGCTGACCATGAATAGCCTTTAATATGTTAGACAGCCAAATGCTTTCATGTTTGTAAAAAAAATATTTTCTTGTCGGACCAAAAAGTGGTGGTGACTGTCACCACCACTTTTAAAAGTGGTGGTGACTGGACACCACCGTCACAATAGAACGTTACGCCTATGTGTATACCCCGTGGTTGGGTCGGGAGCGCGTCTGTGCAGACTGCATGCCTTGAAGAAGCGCTATATAAAATTTTCGAAATAAATGAATAAATGGGTTAGGGAGCGGATGGTTGCTTTGAGTGGTCTATGTGTATATCAGGGGTACATCTATAGTAGGCTAACAGTTCATTTTGAGGGTCAATCGGTTAAACCCTGACTTTCAAGTTTTAACTCAATGACGCTCTTTCTATGACCTGCTTAGGGTCGATCGGCGAGACCCATTTTCCATTATGTCCCCTTCCATTACCCTACCAGCGTCTCTGCTTCTCACCATAATACTTTTTCCAATTCCTCCTTCGCGTCCGCGCTCCATCTCTGGTTCCAATGCATCCATCTCTGGTTCCAATGCATCCATCTCTGGTTCCAATGCATCCATCTCTGGTTCCAATGCATCCATCTCTGGTTCCAATGCATCCATCTCTGGTTCCAATGCATCCATCTCTGGTTCCAATGCATCCATCTCTGGTTCCAATGCATCCATATCTGGTTCCAATGCATCCATCTCTGGTTCCAATGCATCCATCTCTGGTTCCAATGCATCCATCTCTGGTTCCAATGCATCCATCTCTGGTTCCAATGCATCCATCTCTGGTTCCAATGCATCCATCTCTGGTTCCAATGCATCCATCTCTGGTTCCAATGCATCCATCTCTGGTTCCAATGCATCCATCTCTGGTTCCAATGCATTCATCTCTGGTTCCAATGCATTCATCTCTGGTTCCAATGCATTCATCTCTGGTTCCAATGCATCCATATCTGGTTCCAATGCATCCATCTCTGGTTCCAATGCATCCATCTCTGGTTCCAATGCATCCATCTCTGGTTCCAATGCATCCATCTCTGGTTCCAATGCAGAGGCTGCGATTCACGGGCGAAGCAGAGATAATCACACTGGGTATGGTAAGTTTCAGGTAAGTTTCTGTTTCTCTTGAAACCGTTAGCAATAGTTACTCAAATTTGGGGACAGGTCTAAAACAGTAAAAAAAAGACTACCTGGGGTGACACCCAGGAAGAAGCATCCGGTTTTCATCTTGTAAGAAAAAACCTAAACCTAAAACTGATCAGCCATATACATGCTGTCACCTGTATTCGTTCAATAGGTCTATGTTAAAGCAGCACCAGGTGCAGTAAGAAATATTAGCGATCAATTGATGGATAACGTATTTCATAAAAGATATACTGATAGATAGATGATGTTGTCTTAACCCTTTATACCGACCAAAGTGCAGTAAATCACTGTTATAAACGGTGTACGGTGAATCCTATTATACTCTTAAGTCGGTAGAGGGTTAAGACATCGACTGTCGACCACAGTCACAGCATAGCATAGCGTATACCAACTTGACCGGTGGCCCGTGGACATTCTAAGGTTGGGTGGGGTACTATCCATTAACGAAACTAACTTTTATAGTGAAAACAATGAGGTGGCCATTTCGAACTATTTAGTTTACTACTACATGTAAATACTATGCTTTAAATAGTTAATATCATAGTTAAATACTATGGGCTTTACTGTTTAAACCTTAATGATTAATATACCTACGTGTAAAGCTAGCGATGAAGTTATTTCGATGGTGAGTTTTCCTAAAGTTCCCTTTATAAAATAATGTCAATCCACAGTTAAAGGTACATTAATGTTCAATGCAAAACAAGAAAACAGCCGAAATGTATTGACCAAATTAACCTGTCACTTATAGTTTCATGCAGAGCTAGCGCCCGCTAGTTATCACTGGAGATAAGAGAATATCAAAAGATATATAGGCATAAATCTGAAAAATTATGACCATATATTAGGCCTATTACATGATATGTCATTCACATTACAATAATAGTCAATATGTTTCTAGTTTACCTTGATGAGTGTATCAAGTGATAACTAATTGAAGAGTAATTTATTGGCCTTATTATATTCAATCAAAATTGACTTGATTTATGGAAAACGAAATGTATTGGTCTATATACATACAGCCTAAACACGCCACTAAAACACTGTCTACAGTCTACACAGTATAACACACACTCACTCACTTACTCATTCACTCACTCATTCACACATAGTGAGTCTATAAGACATTGAATCATTTAATCAATCATTCACTCACTCACGCAAACAAGCACGCACGCGCACACATGCTCTAGATTACTTGTTCCTGTGTAATGTGTATTCACTGCATGTGGTCTGTTTACCTCTTTGATTATTTTCTTTGAAACATTATATTTAAAAGTAAATGAATGAGCGACTGTATTATGAGTAAGAAAGATTAAGAACTGCAAAATGTATGTAATGTTTAATGTGTGTCGGTCACTTGGTTTGCTTATGTAAGCATATATATACACTGAAAGAGACAGACTGCAGCAGACACAGACAGACAGACAGAGCAGATACTATTTCAAGCATCATTCTTTATTGCTGGGATTGAGTGAGCGGAAAAGCATGGTAAAGTGATGTATGCACCTCTGGTCGTGCACTAGGATGAACCTAGACCTCCCTGAATGAATCCAGCCTCATGTACGACTGCATGAGTGTCGACTGCTACTACGGGTCGAATACTACCATTTCAGATGACTCGGATACATGCGTTCCTCCGAGGACCTGGGTATCATTCATAATATCCATCCGTCATACAGGATCTGCAGTCCGAAACTATATAAATCAGAAAATACCTGAAACCTTTTTAATAAGCTGAGCTTGGGGCCCCTAGGATCTCGGGGCCCGTGGACTTTGTCCACCCTAGTTATATGATTTTATACGCCACTGAAGCAGAGCAAGATCCGATTCAAGCGAGAAGGTATACGGAAATGCAAAGGTTTGACGCTGCAGATATATATATATATATATATATATATATATATATATGCATGGAACCTCTTGAGATACTAACTCTTGCTAATGTATCTACCTGGACTCTTGTTGCTAGTAATGATGATGAGGATGAGGATGATGATGATGATGCTGACGACGACGATGATATATGGTTATTGTCACGGTCATGATGATGATGATGATGATGTTGTTCGGTTGCCGCTGATGCTGCGGCGAATGATGATGACGACGACGACGACGACGACGATGATGAAAAGTGTTTGATGATGTTTCTCAATGTCAGTTCGGGAGCAACTGATTTCCGAAACAACTGATTTATTTCTACAGTTTCCGCTCACACTAAAACGCTGAAGTCTTATAGAACCAAATTCAACAACCATCTGTTGCGTCTTAAAACGCTTCTTACCGCACGCCGTGCAGTTTAGTCGGCGCAATAATATAACCGCATCGTTTAAACGATGAACGATTTCACTGCGGCTGTAGCAGCAGCAGCAGCAACAGCAGCAGCAGCAGCAGCATGGTCGGTATCCGTCGTATTTTATGGACGAGCCCCTTGCGGTCGGCGGGTGTCGATGCGAGGGGAGGGTATCATCCTGGCCCCACCATCCGTGCCCCAGCGCGCCCCTCGGGTCGGGTTTCGTCGGGGCTGTTATTCTAAAATGCCTGGGTCGGTGCGCGCGCGCGACCGTTTTCCCGCGCGCGGGAACTTTTATCGTCCCGCGTGACGCTACAGCCGGTCGGTCGGTCGGAGGGAGGGTGGGGAGGTGGGGTGGGGGTGGGGTGGGGGTGGGCGGTGGCGAAATATTCGTCCGATATGTCCGCTTAATATGCGCTCGAGGCGCCATAAATATAACATAACAGGGTGGCGGCGGCCGTATCAGAATTATACGGAGTGCGGGTGAGGGAACGGCACCGAATGACCGTAAAGAGAGTTAAGTGAATGAGAGGAGGAGGAGGAAGGAGGAGGGGAGGGAGGAGGAGGGAGGAGGAGGAGGAGGGACGACGGCCGCACGATGCAACAGCGACGATAAACGATGCCCGACGCTTACAAGTGTCTTTCTATTAAACGCAGCTTACGTCATCAGCTGCTGCTGCTGCTGGTGCTGATGCTGCTGCTGAGGCAGAGCGAGCGAGCATCTCTCGCTGCAGACGCATCTCTCGAAATTCGCCCATACAATACATACAGCTCCACATTCGTATACGACATGTATACGATATACATACATGTATATATATATAATATATACTTAATGCTATGTGCATATATATATGCATATATGTATACAGGGCCGTCTTATCCAGTAGGCACAGTAGGCACTGTGCCTAGGGCCTACGAACTTACCAGGGGCCTACGAAATTCTGAAAAAATATATTAACAAATAAATGCAGTGATTGGTCAATGACCAGAAAAACAAACAGAAAACGAAAACTTGCAAATTTAATTTTAACAAGCTGACTTTTTAAAGGCTAGAGTTAGCTAATGAAACAGTAACATTGGCTAAGCTGTATTCTGTTAACTTCGCGGCTCTTTGCATTCGCGTAATCGCTTAGGCCTATAACGTCTTCAAATGTCATTTCTCGTATTAAGTCGTTTTCAATTGAAAGTAATGCAAGGGAGGATAATCGTTGACCGAAGGTAATTTTTGATAATTTTCAGTTTCGAAAAAGAACGTTCACCTTCACAACTTGTTCCAAAAATAGAAAGATAAATTCGAAAAGCAATAGGCCTATTGACATTTGGAAAACTGGAGACCAGCTTGTCTAGCTGCAGCTATTTGTGACCTAATCATTTCATCTACAGATTTATTGTCTGCAAACATTCGAGAAAACAAAAGAAATTCGTCAATAAATGCATCTTCTAGATCACATGGATATATCTCAATTAATGCCTCTGCTCTAATCACTATTTCTTCAGTTGATAAAGTTCTGTCGAGAAGAAAATTTAATCTTTCATGTAGTGTTGCGTAAACTGATAGCCGCTTTCCTGTCTACCTTATAAGCCTGTCTATGATCACGTAGAAAGTCTGGGTGCGAAATTTGTCACTAGCATTCACATTTAAACTCGGATCAGTTCCATCCATGACTTCAATAGGCCCTAGGGGCCTACGAATAGATTAATATGCAAAAGTGCCTAGGGCCTATACAATGACCATAAGACGGCCCTGTATGTATATGTTTATGTATTGCGTATTATAAATTATATAACGGTAGTATGGCTTGTATACATATATATATACACATATATATATACGTATATATATGCACGTAGGTAAAGACCTACACATACAGATTTCAGAGGGTCACATTAAACTTACATATGCATGTATAATCATACACACACACATATATATATATATATGTACAGCGTGTTCAAGTGTGTCTACATATACCGCCGCACACTGTGCGTGTATACATGCGCATATACAAGTATATATATATATATATATATATATATATATATATATATATATACAGATGCGGTATAAGATTACGTGCATGGTGCATTTTTCTATATATACCATGTATATATACATGAATGAATATTTATAAAGGTCTATAGGTTGCACCAAACCGATGCCTTTTGCATGTAAAAGAGAAAGCCAATCTTCTTATAGCCTATATATATATATATATATATATATATATATATATATACCGGACTATCATGCATATAATATTATAATTATGTAGAGCCTATATACTTGGCATGAAAATGAATCGAGGTCAAATGTGGCATTCATTTAGACTATAATAAAACAGATATATGCATTTTGATAGCTGTATTATTGTACATAAGGCCTATAGTAAGTTATGTTTAATGTCCAAATCTTCCTCATTTGCTTTATTGGTCCCAAAGTTGATCCCTAAGATGCCTGATAGATGGCGTTCTATACGTATAGGCCTACAATGGAATGAATAGTTATACCATGGGGGACGGTGGTGCATGTATGTATAGGGTATGCGTTCGGTGCCCTGGATTCAGAAGGTTGAGGGTTCTAATCCACCCGAAGCCGCGGCGTAGGGACGTGAGCAAGTGCTTCACTCGCAATTGCCGCGTCAACAGGTCGGCGGGCGACACATTGTAGGCTTTTGGTGGGTCACATTACGTCGGTGCTGTTTATCATCCCCAAAACCAACATACTGCACTGAACTCCTCATTGACAGTATATAGACTCCACGATTGAGGAGATCTACGCAAAACCGGAGGACATGACAATTATTATTGCTGGGGACTTTAATCAGCTTCCATCTTCGAGGTTTCTAGAAATGGGGCTATCCGTTGAGTTTGATGGACCATCGCATGAGGGCCATTCTCTTGACCGAATATACGCTTCAGTCAAGCATCTGTATGAAGCATGTACTGGAGTGAAATCAACAATAAAAACGAAGCACTTGGCAATTCTGGCAACTCCACCAAACTCTGAGACCGTGGGATCTGGAGTGCGGGTTGATGGACGGCAGATGAAGTTCTATCGTCCGAGGACGCCAAATCAGAATGCATCCTTCCAGTCCCATCTGATGGCACAAGATTGGTCATTCATCACAAAGAACCCATCTCCAGAAAAGGCCTTCGAGGCCTTCTACGATTACATCAATGCGTCCACTGACCTCTACTTTCCAGTCCGCAGTATCACAATTAAAGAGAGATACCCGCCCTTCATGACTCCGATTGTCAAGCACCTGTTGAGGAAACGGAACAAGCTGCTTAAGCAAAACAGAACGGATGCTGCGTCATCTTTATCTGAGAGGATAAACCGAATTATCACCAGAGCTAATAGCAAAACTTTTGACAGAGCTAAACGAGGGTCACGTGAGATGTGGCAGGAGGTAAATCGGCTGCGTGGAAGCGACCGCATGAATACTCCCCACTCGGATTGTAAAGTCACTGCAGAGACATTGAATCAACACTTCTGCATGCTCTATTTCTACAGATGAACATTACGAAATTCCTCAACTAAAAACAACAGTCATGGATGAAACAAGGGAGTATGTGGATGTACATTCTATTTACAGGTTGTTAGCATCGACTGGTGCCACAGCTGCGGGTCCTGATGGACTAACAGCATGGATGCTCAAGGGAGCGGCACACCTACTTGCTGAGCCTGTCGCAGTGCTATTCAACTCGTCGATCCATTATGCATATGTTCCGCCGCAGTGGAAAGCAAGTACAATATCACCGGTACCTAAGATCTCTCATCCTGTGGAAGCTGTCGACTTTCGCCCGATCTCTGTCACGTCCATTCTATGCCGACTCCTGGAGAAGATCATAGCGCACCGTTTCTTTTATCCTTTTCTGACGGATCCTTCCTCAAACCATCAATTCTCAGATCAGTATGCTTTCCGCCCCACCGGATCTACCACCGCAGCCCTTATATCATTGACTGAGGGTCTTCTGGAGCTTCTCAAAGACAACATTTATGTTCACTTGATAGCTCTCGACTTCTCTAAAGCTTTTGATATGGTCAGACATGCGTATCTTGCGGAGCAATTGGCTGAACTGCCCATTCCGGACTGTGTACACAACTGGATTGTGACCTTCCTCACGAACCGCAGACACGTAACAAAATACAATGGATTGGTCTCGGATGCAGCTGACATCAACGCTAGCATTGTTCAAGGATCTGGTCTGGGTCCTTTGAACTTTCTAACTGCCATTTCGAAACTCAAAACAGTACGTCCCCAAAACCGCATGGCCAAATACGCTGACGATACTTACCTGCTGGTACCAGCCATCAACAGTGACACGATTAGGGAAGAACTAGATCATGTAACGGTGTGGGCCAAACGCTGCAACTTGACTCTCAATCAAAGAAAGACTCAGGAGATGGTTGTTCACCGTCCGGGACGAGGAATGCTACATTTCGCTCCAGCAGAGATTCCTGATCTTATTCGGGTCCAAAGTATGACGATTTTAGGGGTTGTCATGACTGAAAACCTAGGATTTGAAGCCCATATCAGGCGAATATGCATCCAGGCAAGACAGTCGCTTTATGCCTTGCGAATCATGACTGCACACGGTCTCAAGGGACCAAGCCTGCATGACGTTTGTAGGATGACTACAGTGGCCCGCATGCTATATGCGGCCCCGGCATGGTGGGGATTTGCGGGGCAGCAGGAACGCGACAGACTGCAGGCCATATTGGACCGTTTGATCCGAATGCATTACCTTCCTGAGGACAATCCTACATTCGAGGCTCTGTGTAGAACGGCGGACGGGAGGCTCTTCGCTGTCCTCCTACTTAATCCAGGCCATGTATTAAACCCACTCCTCCCACCATTGAGGCCCCAGCCTTATTCCATGAGGCCAAGACTGCATGACCGAATCATTCCTAGGGCGGACAACCTAACGAGGAAATCTTTTGTGACGAGGATGCTTTATAATATTTAAATGTAATACCGTATAAACCAAAGTGCAGAATAACTTGTTCGCCATCAAGTTGGCCGAGTTCATATGGCTGGGTACGGAAAGGGCACGCTCAAGGATTGATACAAGAGCGACTGAAGTGGCATTTCCTAACTGGAAAGTCCAAAGCGTTGTTCGGGACTTAGGAGTGCTTCTGGATGAGGACCTTTCAATGGAGCAACACGTTAATTCTCTCTGTAGGTCTTGCTTTTACCAACTGCGCCAGATAAGAGTCATACGGCGTAATCTGTCATTTGATGCCGCAGCCACTCTTGTCCACTCCTTTGTGCTGACGCGCCTGGACTACTGTAATGGTATCCTGGCGGGTCTCCCAAAGTTCCTGATACGACAACTTCAGTCCGTCATCAACTGTGCTGCTCGAGTCGTCGCCAATCTACCAAAATTCTCGCATATTTCCATCTATATGCGAGATACATTGCATTGGCTTCCTGTTGAAGATAGGATCACATTCAAGATCATTATTATGGGACGAGCATCCATGGTCTGTTCTGCCCCAGCGTACATCAGGGAGCTCTACGTTCCCGTCTCCAGCCAGCCAGGTCGTCGATCCTTGCGCTCTTCTACTCGTGGGGACCTGATGGTTCCTCGCTCTCGTACATCGATGCGGGCTCGCCGTGCATTCTCATGCATTGGCCCTTCATACTGGAACTGTCTTCCATTAACAATTCGTAACATTGCACCGAATGCATCTCAGGAAACATTTTCTAAATCTCTTAAATCGCATCTGTTTAGATCTGTTGGGTAGCTACGATAAGCGCCTTCGTGAGATTCTTGTTAAGGCGCTATATAAATGGTCATATACATACATACATACATCAAAAGAACTTTTTTTTTTAATTTAAAATTTATATTGGATTTGGACTTAGGATTTTATGCTATTCTAAAACACTTTGAAATTGATTGGATATAGAAATTATGTACGTTTGTCTATTATACTTTGTATGTACACCAAAATGCGGATAGCAATTGGTATATTAAAGAATATTCTTATCTTATCTTATCTTACAATGTACACATGACCTTGTCGATGGTCGGCGGCATGTTTGACATATCTGCGGTTTATTCTCTTATACGAATTTAGGATAGAAACTCTACGCTATGATAATATATTTGATTTTGCTGCCACTGGTCACTGTCTACTCTAGTTTGCTTATTATGAGTAAACAGTTGTAGAGATTTTCCGCTTTTGCTTTGGTGGGGCTGATCCACATCTAGGGGGGGCTAAACTCCTCCGAGCTCCCCTCTGACGCCAGTAGTGGTTTAAGACTTAAATAAATAGACTTACAATAATTTCTTTAGTCATCAAATTTAGGAATTCATTTATCTAGGCTGAGTATGTGCACTTTGGTATAGCGCCCCTTCAAGATTGCTACTCAGAAGCGCTCCCGACTACAGCGCGGACACTGAATCGGAGTTTCACGCCCAAAGGGCACGAGCAATTGCGGGTGAAGGACTTGCACGAGGCCCCTACGAGGTGGCTTGAGGTGGATTCGAACCTGCAAAAAATTCTGGGCGCAAGATACCGAACATACCCATTACACTATCGCGCCCCAAAAATACAGTGATTCCGATGCTCCATGGCAATATTGTACAATCTACAATTGTACGACAACTCGTAACGAGTGCGTATCCTGTATACTTGACATTTCATTGAATGACGTGAACTCATTTTTAATTCAAAAATTTTATTCGTTTTTAGATCTTATATAGATATGCTGCGG
>OX457039.1:14360150-14380150 GCA_949752735.1 Lumbricus terrestris | reverse complement strand
CACGTAGATCTAGATAATGCATACGAATATTATATATATTTAAACGGTTTTCGTTTGATATCTATATGCGTGTGTGTGCGTGTGTGTGTGTGTGTGTGTGTGTGTGTGTGTGTGTGTGTGTGTGTGTGTGTGTGTGTGCGTGTGCGTGTGTGTGTGTGTGTGTGTGCACTGCATAGATCTACTTTTAAATAGAAACTTGGAATAAAAGGAATAAAAAGAGCATTCATTTCGAAATAGAAGGAGCATTCATTTCGAAATAGAAGAAGCAATTACATAAGAAATGTAGACTAAGCAAAAATCGTGGCTTTATCTATAGAGCTGCCAATCGTCCCGGATTCACGGGGACGGTCCCGGAATCGACCCTGCACGTCCCGTGTCCCGGATTGATCCCAAATTGTCCCGGAATTTGCCGTACAGAGATCCACATCCCAAAATGATCTTCTTATTTTGCACACTAAGCTCAGTAAGTTGTACAATATTAAACTTAACTTGTCTGGGCATCGAATGTTGCTGGACGGGTAAATCTTCAAAACTTTACAAACCACTGACAGTGAGCGGTATATCGTGTCATGCACGTGTAGACTGTATATATACATGTACCGTTAATCCGTTTTAATACTTTTAGCGAGAGATTGTCTTTGTTAGTGTATTACAGATCCTAAATTGACTGACACAACATTAAAAACTTACATTATCACCAGCAGCAGAAAATTTACATTTTGCAGCTATGTGGACAGAGTAAATTGGTAATGGAATATGAAGAGACTGTGTCCGGGAATGACAAAATCCAAAGTTGGCAGCCCTAGCTTTATCATAATATTATTAGACCCTAATAATAATGTGTAAACTGTAAAGTGTATTGTTTAATACACGGTGCTCTTTTTTCAGCACATTAATCACTACAATGTCTACATCTATATCGTGTTCAATTTTGTACTTGTAATTTTGGGTTTTATTTTTTGTGCTACCAATTGTATGATTTCAATTTGTTGCCTTGAACTTGGACCTATAATCTTGAACTGCTTAATTTATGTACATTTTTGCTTTCATGAAATGATCTCTAGAGGTCTCACGATAGTGGTCCATAAGCCCACAAGTACGTTATTAAAGACATCGATATTTACGATGGATTTTGGTCAAGGCGAAGCGAATCATAGACATAATAGAAGAATAAAATATTATCCGAAAGACGAAATGTTGCACGGAAAAAAATGTAATAAAAATAATGTGGGTGAGCGTCATCGTACATCGCATGTCACTGAATAGAATTAGACATTGTCTGTCATGTACGGCTGCACGCACACACACACACACGCGCGTTCAACACTCATCCATTGCAATGCCATCCATCCATCTATAAACGGGAATCGTGTCGGCAATCCATTTTCCGACTGCAAGGTCCGTGGAGAGGGAAGCAGGGAAGAAGAGTCGGAGGTGGAGACGGCGGGGGCAAGGTTAAAGGTCGACGGAAGCAACGACCCCTGGGGTTGAATTTCTTAACGACATAAGAAACCGGCATTGTGACGGAATCGTCTTCGATCGGACCAAGTGATGCAATTTCCTTTTCCGTACCAGGTTGCTGCTGCTGCTGCTGCTGCTGCTGCTGCTGCTGCTGCTGGTGATGCTGACACAGTTCACGTGCACTTGAATGTCGGTCGAGTCGAAGGGATGACCCCCCACCCCCTCTAAGATGCTTCATCGCTGTAGTCGAGGTCCCGGTAGACACGGCAGACCATCATCATCACTGATACGATCAGACACTAATGCTCAGGGCTTTAAATTGTGACTGGACGGTCATGGACGGCGTCCATGCATGTACTTATTTTCATATCTGAACGCCTCCCTGCCGCCTAAAGGTCATCAGCTATTTTGACATGGGAAAATGGTATTTTTTTAGGAGATTTCGAGCAAATGATTTTTAAAAAGGTCATGAGAAATTTTGGTCGATGAAAATGGAAAAGGTCGTCGGCCACTCAGCTGTTCGCCCAAAATGTGGCACCTCGGCGATCGTCCTTTGGCCGATCGTTTGCCCCCTCCAACCTCTAGACCAAGTCTCGCCTATGGCCCTAAATGGATGGACATTCCGCTGGGGAGGTCATCCAAGTAAAAATTCCCATGAAAAATTTACCACGATAGCCTAAACGAACAAATTAAATCAAATTAGGTGATGACAGATTAAAAAGAAGTTTAAATTGTCAAGAGCACTTAAAGAAACAAATTTAACTTAAGTGAAGCATTAACTACATGCGGTCATGTGCACTTTTAAGTAGATTTAGTAGAGCTAGGTAGAACAACACGAAGTCTCTTTTTAAAGACCTGCAAATTACTGGATTGACGAATATTGACGAACATCTATTGGTATCAGGGTTGTAATCAAGGTATACGCGGGTATACGGTCAGCGTGTATTGTACTCACCTCAAAATTTACCAGTACAGCCCTGATTGGTATTGTGTTCCATACTTTGGCACCATAAGATTTAACAGTAAAACGTCTATAGTGTTTGAATGAGCTTTGACAGGGTGTATCCAAGAAGGGTCTTGCAAGTTTTACACTCAAACGTCAAACGACGAAGGTCTTATAGTCTTATAGGTCTTGCATTGGAATTACAACGGATAGAAAGAATTGGAGGAGTAGAGCTAAGCCTACAGTTGGAATCAGTACAGGATTTATTGTTTTAAATGTCGAATTTTAAGTATCTTTCCTGTAGGCAATTAATTAGAGCCACATTGTCTCAAGTGGCAAACGACTTTTAAAATGCATTCCTTGTTTTAGAATCTCTAATACAACATTAGATACAGAACAGACAAGATAGACAATTTATAGAGGATTTGTGGCCACAGTAAACTCTGCTGCCAGAACAGACACGAGTTTGCTTAGCGTGAGGCAAACGTAAAGAATTTGCTCTTCACGAAAAAGAAATGTTATTAAATTTAAGACGCAGAAGACTTCGGCAGGTATAGGAAGAAGCGGAAAAGTGGAGGAAGAGGAGGTAGAGGGGATGATGAGGAGGCGGAGAAGGAAGATGAGGCAGAGGAGAAAGAGGCGGTGGAAGATAAGAAGAGGAGAATAGGAGGAGGATGAGAAGAGAAAGAAGAGGAACAAGAAAGAGTGTAGAGAAGCAAAAGGGAGGCAAGGAACAGAACAGAAATAGGAAGAGGAGGAAAAAGAAGAGCAAGAACAGCAACAAGAAAGGAGGAATAAGAACAAGAAGAAGAGTCATGCAAAGGAGAGGAAGATCGAGAAGAAGAAAAAACCAAGAAGGTGGATAAAAACGACGACGAGGAAGCAGAAGAAGAAGACGAGGAGGGGGGATTATGAGGAATAGAATGAGGGATATATGAGGAGGAAGCAGAAGCGTTGAAGCGTGACTTCTGCTGCTGCTGCTGCTGCTGCTGCTGCTGCTGCTGCATACATGTAGCCTATAAGATGATTGAGAAGCAGGCATCAGCGACATCATCATTCGATGGAGACAGATCGTCAAGTGATGGGTCAGTCAGGCACCGAAGGTCAGCGACAGCCACAGAGACAGAGACAGAGACAGCGAAGACGAACGCCCTCACGCACACGCACAGGCACACACATACACCCGTACTGGGCCGTACACACACACACACACACACACACACACACACACACATGACACATCCGTTCACGCGTACGCAGCTGCAAACATCGACGACAGGACAAGTGAGAGATGATTTGACGATGCACCAGATGTCGCTCATCCTCGCCCCATCTCCTCGCTTGCATCATCATGGACAAAGATGTCGGAGACTTAACTCTCTTCCAATATAAACGTCACTAACGATCGCAACTCTTCACCCCACCCACCCCACCCCCCCCCCCCCCCACCCCCAATCACCCTTATCCAATCCACTATAGCTTCTACTCTTGCATTGCAGGCAGACGCCGGATTCTCTCTATCGATGCCAGTTCTGATGGCTTATTGGCGCCACCTGTTTGTTGTAGCTCGCTATTAATAGGACAATGCTTCGTCGACGATTCCTAACACCAGAGTTCAGAGTAGTTGAGCAGTTAATTCTACAAAGCGCTTGACTGATAAGTCCATACAACGCATGCGCGAGGCGACAAGAAGCAGAGCTTTTTTAACGTGCAGCTCTAAATGGATTCGTGCAGTTGTAGAAGCACTTCTGTCACGTTCCGTGCAGTAAAAATAGGTCATTTTCCTCAGATGGGGAGTAATTTACCATGGAGAAAGAGAAAGGAGAGAAGAGGATGTGCAGTTCTAAAAATTCCTTAAAAACAGCCCTGACAAGAAGAACAGAAACAGTCTGTGAACTATATATATAAATATATATATATATACTTATACATGTTTGTGTGTACTAAATTAATAGAGACATAGTTGTAACGGTAGTGGTGGAAGTAGTGCTTGCATTATTTAAAAGCATATAGTGGAAGTAGTAGTAATATGGTGGTGGTAGTAGTAGTAATAGTAGTAGTAGTAGCAGTAGTAGTAGCAGTAGCAGTAGCAGTAGCAGTAGCAGTAGCAGTAGTAGTAGTAGAAGTAGCAGTAGCACTGTAGCAGTACCGTAGCAGCAGCAGCAGCAACAGTTGAAGCAGTAGCAGGATGATGAGAAGGAGCAACTACCGAGTTATTAGTTGATGCATTTGCAAAGTCAACCAGATTATACTTGAGGCATGAAACATGTACACTAATAAAATTGCATAGTTCTTTCGACCGATTTTAACAGTGTATACATAGGAGTTCGGCGTAAAATTTGGAAATAATAATATACTGTGTGTTGTCAAGATATCGCGTTCGAAACAATGAATTATTATCTGATCATTGTCGTCAGTGTTATTGCTACTCTTATGCTGCGACCATTGTTACTTTTTATTACTGCTACATATGCGCATTTTATTCATATCGCATAGTCCTTTATTCGTGGTCCAAAACATCAGATAACGACGAGTATAATTTATATACATATACTATGCAACGACGCTTTTGAAAGCTACACCGAATGCTGACATTGTCCTAAGATTTACAGGGTGTGCTCGACAACAATAATACGCATGCAATGCAACAACGACTTTAATATAATCCAACATGATGCGGACATGCTTCGCTCGTACATCACGTGATGCGTTTGAATGTTTTTAATATCGTTTTGCGTCGCTTCTCATTTGTTGCGATCCTATACATGTAGATCTATATTGCAACAAATCGCATCTCAATTACTCTTTTCAGCGATGTTGAAAGCTCAAGTCGTTTCACACAGTCCGATCGTATAAAGCAGAACGTTCAACTGGTAACACCGCGCCACTGCATGCTCGATCTTTGGCAGTGCCAGTACCAAACCTGGAGATTGGAGGAGGGTGACACTAATCATTCTTCACAATTATATGACACTGTGTCACTGAAAATGAAAAGAACCGTTCAACTGGTCAGAGTACAAAACCTACTCCTCAGGTTATTCCGTTTCATCTTGCAGAATAGGCATCAATCGTCTATTCATTTCTAAATTCACTGTCCTGTCATTCGCGCTTTTCCCCACTTGTTCCAGTGTGTCATGTGACATGATCGCTTCATAGATGATAATACATGTAGTTGATTATTGTTCCTGACTTATTTTGATAATTGTACATCGTCATCGTCATCGTCATCGTTGTCGTCGTTGTCATCATCATCATCATCATCATCATCGTCGTCGTCATCATCATCATCATCATCATCATCATCATCATCATCATCATCATCATCATCATCATCATCATCATCATCATCATCACCATCATCATCATCATCATCATCATCATCATCGCCAACAACATTTTAAATCCTTCTTGGGTGTGCTGCAGCCAGTGCCTTGTTGTCCTGCTTTTCATTGTCTTGCGACTTCGCTGGTGCAGTCATGCGGAAATAATGCAATCTTTCCATTTCATTGAACAATCGAGATCTTCCTTAAACCACTTCATGACTTGGCAGCTTTGGTCTGACAGACATAGACAATTCGTCCATTCATTTCTAAATTCACTATCTTGTGATTCGAGCTTTATTCCCCCACTTATTCCAGTGGCACTTTTCTCATCTGGTCCACCTTTATGATCGCTGCTTCTTGCGTTTGCTTAACTTTGTAATTTCCTCGCATCCATCATTGCCTTTGCTTAACTTAATTTAATTAGATAGTTTTTTTTATAATATTATTATTGTTGGAAATCAGGGTCATGGAGTTTAATTTGAGTGACCGTCCCCGTGTCCGTCTGGGTATCTGTGTCTGCCTGCAATAGGCATAGCCCGTTTCTACCTAGCCCATTTCTACATAGCCCAGTTCTACCTAGCCTATTTCTACCTAGCCCATTTCTACATAGCCCAGTTCTACCTAGCCTATTTCTACCTAGCCCATTTCTACATAGCCCATTTCTACCTAGCCCATTTCTACCTGAAAGGGGCATGGCCTCGTGACGCATAAGTACGAGTGCGTGCGCAGGCACGGCAGTCACCGAACAGTCAGTCTTCGAGTCAGCCGCCGTCAGTCTTCGAGAGTCAGTCTGCGAGTCAGCCGCCGTCAGTCTTCGAGGAACACAGTGATCGGAAGAAACAGTCAGTGAATCGCCGTGACACAGTGGAAAGACGAGTCGGTCGAGCGTTGCGGGATCGAATCGCGTTGCAGTCAGCAGGAGATCGTCTGAGGAGAAACGCTTTGGAGAGCAGGACGACGATTTGACGACGCTGCCGAAATTCAGCGCCTGCCGACGACGAAAGGCTTGGAGGCCTTTGCGGTGCAACACTGTCGACTCGGGTTCGATTCTTGACCCGCGGTCGTGCTCTTCTGCAACCCGACGCCTACGGACGACCGAAGGATCGGTGATCGTCGCTGTGCCACGACGGGCAGGATTCAACGCCGGATCTGCCAACGCTTCTGACCGGGTGAGCGCAGTGGTTCAGCTTCCGCATCTGACGACGATCGGGTTCGAAACCCGACCCGCTTCACGGACTCTCTGCGTGCGCTGGCGAGGCAGCGGTGAACTACACGCCAACGACTGCTGATTCGACTCCGGACCTGCTGACGCTGCCGACTGGTGAGGACGGAAGGTTTGGCGACCTTCCGCATCTGACGACGATCGGGTTCGAAACCCGACCCGCTTTACGGACTCTCTGCGTGCGCTGGCGAGGCAGCGGTGAACTACAGGAAGACGACTCGGCGTCCTACAGTGACAATTGCGGTGAACAGTAGTGCAGTGGTTTGAGACGGTAGTGCTCCGAACAGTGCTCCGAACATTGCTCCGAACATTTCTGGCGCTATAGAAGTCGAGCGAATTGCAGTACGAGTTTTCTTCTTCTTTGACGTCGTGAATAAATGAGTTTCAAGCCTGACGGGCTAGTCGTCAATCTTCAGTTGACGCCGGACTGCACAGACGGACGATTCCGACAGGACTAGGGTTTGGGGTTCGGTCCCTGGTGTTAATTGCCCAAACCTAGTTCCGCTACAAACTGGCACCAGCAAGTGGGGTTTTGATTTCTTCGTTGGACGTCTCGTTACAAACTGGTACGAGAAGTGGAGTGATTGAATTTCGTCGGACGTCTCGTTACAAACTGGTGAAAGAAGAACTCGTTGGACTTCTTGGAAATTCGGACTCAGCCAGTGGAGCGAAATTCAGCAATGATGTGGAACACTGCAGAGATGGACGAAAACGCCGCTGACCGCCCGACGACTTCGACGCCAGCAGCCGGACGAAGGACGGACCTCTTGGTCGACTACGAGGTCGAGTCCAGCCGCTTTCTGGAGAGAATCGACTTCGATGACCTACCGAAGAAGGATCGCAGAAGTCTGCTGATTTCTGAGAGAGACTCGACCGCCGTGGAATCGAAAGTCTTGGACAGGGTAAGCGCTTTGGAGACGAAAGTCTTGGACAACGCCAGTCGCTTGGTCGGTGAACGGAAGATGACCATGAAACCAACCAAGTTCGATGGGACTGGGTCTCTCGAATCGTTCTTGGCACAATTCGACGTCTGTGCACGCCACAACAGATGGACGGCAATCGACAAAGTCGACTTCCTCCGTGTTTCCTTGGAAAAGGCAGCAACGCAGCTGTTGTGGGATTTTGGAGCGCGAACGGAGGTGACGTATGAACAGCTGGTCGAGAGACTCCGTCAACGATACGGCGCGGAAGGTCAAGCTGAGACTTTTCGTGCGCAACTCTACTATCGTCGACAGAGGGCTGATGAAAGTCTGGGAGATTTGCTGCACGACATCCGGAGACTTGTCGTTCTCGCCTACCCGGTGCCGTCGAACGAGACGACCGAGATCGTTGCGAAGGACGCCTTCCTGGAAGCCATCCGTGACCGGGAGTTGTCTCTAAAGGTGAGAGAACGGGAACCGAAGACGATCGACGAGGCGTACCGAACAGCTCTACGCTTGTCGGCGTATCAACAGACTGCAGACCTGGAGGATCGTCGCAGACCTGCGGATCGAGTAAGAGGAACTCAGGAGGCCGACGCCGGAGGACAGCTTCAGTCTCAGCTGGACGACTTCTTCACTGCCCAGCGCAAGTGGCAGCAGGACATGGAAGGAAGAATCTGCCGACAGCTGGAGGAGCTCCGAAGCTCGAACAGGACGAACTACAACTCCGCGCCGATGGTACGGCCGACCATTCCGTCTCAAGGTAACGCATCAGGAAGTCTGGGACGTGGGTCGACCTGCTTCAAATGCGGGTCCCCAGGGCACTACGCACGCCAGTGCCGACAACGTCGACAGTTTCCAGACCGTCGGAACGACGACGAACGCGACTCGGGTCAGCCGACGACCAAGCGGAACGAAGAGACCGTCACCAACCATACAACGAGAGACCGAGCAACAGGCGTGACGAACAACGCGATCTACATCCATGGTGTGATCAACGGACAGCAAAGAACGTGCCTAGTGGACACTGGGTCGGAGGTAAGCCTGGTTCCCTCGTCTGATGTTGATGGGTTGTTGCTCCAGCCTAGTAATCGCATTCTCTTGGCTGCTAACGGAACGCAGATAAGGGTTTTGGGTCAGGTTGATGTCCCAATTAGGATTTCTAGAGGTTTTTCTATTGAGACTAATTTTCTCGTCTCTGATCAGATTGGTGAACCAATGCTGGGAATGGATTGGTTGAGACAACACCGCTGTCGACTGGGTTTTGGTCAGGGTGCACTCTTTGTCGGTAGACGCCGCATTCCTTTGGTTAAGGGCAATGGGTCGCTTTGGTGTCGCAGGGTTATTGTTGCTGAGGAGACAACTGTTCTTCCTCGTTCGCAGTGCGATATTCCTTGTAAAACGCAATATCGTGATTTGACGACCACAGCTGAAGCATGGATGACTGAATCGAAAGAAATTCAACCTGGACTGCATGTAGCTAGAGTTGTGCTGAATGATAATGATGATAAAATGTGCATTCGTGTGGTGAATTTAAATGAACAGCCTGCTATGTTGAATGCTGATTTGATGTTGGGTGATTTGCACCCCGTAAATGTTGAAGTAAGGGAAGGCAGTGATAGACAGACGCGTCCAGAGACACAATTAGTGGGGAAATTGATGGAAGATGTCTCTGAGGATGTTTCAGCAGAGGTGAAAGAACGTCTGAGGAATTTGCTGGTCGAGTATGAATGCATTTTCTCGACCACTGACCATGACTTGGGAAGGACCATGATTACTCAGCATAGGATTGATACCGGGGACTCTCATCCGGTAAGACAACCGTTGAGGAGGCAACCGCTTCCCTATCAGGCTACCATTGATGCGCAACTGGAACAAATGTTGGTGACTGGAGTTGTGGAGCCGGCAGTAAGTGAATGGGCAGCAAACGTGGTCCTCGCAAAGAAGAAGGACGGGTCCTTAAGATTTTGTATTGACTATCGCCGATTGAATGATTTGACGCGTAAGGATTCCTACCCTCTTCCTAGAATCGACGCGTGTTTAGATGCTTTAACGGGGGCCGGGTGGTTCAGTACCCTTGACCTGCGTAGCGGGTATCATCAGGTCGCGATGGACCCGGGTGATGCCGATAAGACAGCTTTCGTCACTCGGCGAGGAATCTTTCGCTGGAGGGTCATGCCGTTCGGGCTATGCAACGCTCCGGCCACCTTTCAGCGTCTAATGGACATAGTTTTGTCCGGGTTGAACTTTGAACTGTGCCTGGTGTACTTGGATGATGTAATAATCTTCAGCAGTACTGCGGACCAGCATTTGGGTCGATTGGGTCAAGTTTTTCAGAGACTTAAGGAAGCAAATCTGAAATTAAAGCCAAGCAAGTGTCATCTATTCAGACGCACAGTATCCTTTCTTGGACACATAGTGACTGCGGACGGGATATCTGTTGACCCATCTAAGGTGCAGGCGGTGACCGAGTGGCCGACACCCAGATGCTTAAAGGAAGTGCGAGCATTTCTCGGTCTTTGCTCGTATTACCGTAAGTTTGTTCGAGGCTTCTCGGTGGTCGCAGCTCCTCTGTTTGCGTTGACCAAAAAGGACCAGCCGTTTATATGGGTCGACGAATGCCAGGATGCTTTTGACCGCTTGAAGGTGGCGTTGACTGAAGCTCCTGTACTGAGTCTACCAGTGGATGATGCCGCTTACACTCTGGATTGTGACGCATCGGATTTGGGGATCGGTGGAGTGTTGTCTCAAAGCATCGGCGGAGAAGAACGGGTGATTGCTTATGGCAGCCGGCTGTTTTCTGCAGCCGAGCGCAACTACTGTGTAACCAGAAAAGAATTGCTGGCAGTAGTGCACTTCACTCAAGTTTATCGTCAGTATTTGTTGGGGAGTCATTTCACCATCCGGACAGACCATGCAGCGCTGAGATGGCTACAACGTACGCCGGAGCCTATCGGTCAACAAGGACGCTGGTTGGAGAAGCTGTCGGAATTCGATTTCGAAATCTTGCATCGGCCGGGACGCAGACATGGAAACGCTGATGCGCTGTCGCGGAAGCCGTGTCGCCAGTGCCACTGGGAGGAGTTCGATGCGATGGACCACCTCGTCCGAGAAGTGACGGAAGTCTCGAATGAAAGTGACAGCACCAGCGACATCGTGAAGGCACAGAAGGAGGATTCGGTACTGAGTCTAATCCGAGTCTGGCTAATTGAAGGGATGCCGAGTCTACAAGAAATCTTACTGGAGGAGGAAGCCGTTAAAGTCTACTGGCACCAGCGAGACTCGCTGTACTTGAAAGAAGACGTGGTCTACCGCCGAACGCCGGACGAGTTGGAGCAGGTACTGGTACCAAAGGACCTGAAAGAAGACTACATGAGGTTAGCGCATACTGGCATGACCGGGGGACATCTGGGTGTCCGACGAACAAGGTGGCAGGTTCGCCGACGAGCCTACTGGGTCGGATGGTCCGGAGACGTGAAGAGATTCTGCCGGCACTGCGAAAGGTGTTGCCAGTACCATAGGGGCGCTCTACAAAGACAGGGTCCTCTTCAAACTCTGCACTGTGGGGAGCCGTGGGAAAGGGTGAGCGTGGATGTTACTGGTCCTCACCCCAGGAGCAAGAGAGGCAACATATACATCCTAACCATGATGGACAACTTTACGAAATTTGTTGAAGCCGCCCCTATGTCAAATCAGGAGGCGACAACAGTGGCGAAAGCACTGGTGGAAACGATTGTCGTTCGCTACGGGGCGCCGCTCCAGATTCTGACAGATCGTGGAACGAACTTCGAAGGACGGGTGTTCCAGGAAATGTGTCGCCTTTTGGAAGTGGACAAAGTAAGGACGTCCAGCTATCGGCCACAGAGCAACGGAATGATCGAACGATTCCACCGCACACTCAACTCGATGCTTGGGAAGGTGGTGAGCGAGAACCAGCGGGACTGGGATGATCACCTTCCGTATGTGATGGCTGCGTACCGCGCCTCCGTTCACGATGTGACCGGCTTCTCGCCGAACTACCTCGTCTTCGGGAGAGAGAACAGAGCACCGCTGGACATCGTCTACGGCCCGCCGGAGGAACCAGGTGAGGACGGACGAACGTATTCGACCTACGCGGCTGAATTATTGGAAAAGTTCGAGGGAGCTCATCGCGCTGCACGCCAAAGTCTCAAGAAAAGCGCTGAGCGACGTAAGCACAGCTACGACTTACGCGTACGACCAGCGAGATTTGAAGCCGGAGACTGGGTCTACTATTTCAGTCCACGGAAATTTGTGGGACGTAGTCCGAAGTTCCAGCGTAATTTCACTGGCCCGTGGATGGTTGTGCGGGCGTGTGGACCGGTCAACTATCTCCTCCAGAGGTCGCCAAGGGCTAAACCCTTCGTGGCGCACGTGGATAAGCTTCGCCACTGCTATGGGAGGACGAAAGGAGAATGGACTGAGGCGACCGAAAAAGTGACTGGAGGATCACGTCCAAAGGTGACCGGGAGCGCTACGGCTTCTACCAGTCGACGGCCACACCGCCGTGGGGACGGAACGCGCGAAACAGATATGCACGACGGGGATTTGGACGAAGTGGCGACATCTACAGGTCGACCAAGACGCAACGTTGGCCGTCCTGTCCGATTTCAGTAAGCGCGGCTGAAAGGAAGTTAATTTAATTATTATTGGGTCGTGCCTGGCCCGTGTTTTTATTTTTTTGAATTGATTGTAAAGCCGTGCGAGGCTTTTATTTTTCTAATTATCTGTAACTTGCTTGTAATTAATTGCATATGTCGTTTAAAAAGAAAAAAAAAAGAGAAGAAAGAAGGGGGGTGTGCCCAACAAAGCACACCGTACCCAAAAAGAAAAAAAATTGAGAAATAAGCCTGAAAAAAAAAAGAAAAAGAAAAAAAAAAAGAAAAACAGGCGAGAAAAACGAAATGGGGGTTGTGCGAAAAAGCACATCGCACCCGATAAGGGTTTTGCAATGTTGTAATTTGATGTTTTCATAATGAATCGCTGCGAAGGATTTCGCTGAAAAACCAAATGTACCGAATTCATCAAATAATGAGAAACTGTATTATTTCGATTTTGTGTAGACAGAAGTAATGTGGTAAGTTTTTGTAGACGTTGGCCACTGATTACGTTTTGGAGGATGTTTAATTACTTACTCCAAGTGGGACCTTGGATTGCTTGTGGGGGAAGCGTGTTGGAAATCAGGGTCATGGAGTTTAATTTGAGTGACCGTCCCCGTGTCCGTCTGGGTATCTGTGTCTGCCTGCAATAGGCATAGCCCGTTTCTACCTAGCCCATTTCTACATAGCCCAGTTCTACCTAGCCTATTTCTACCTAGCCCATTTCTACATAGCCCAGTTCTACCTAGCCTATTTCTACCTAGCCCATTTCTACATAGCCCATTTCTACCTAGCCCATTTCTACCTGAAAGGGGCGTGGCCTCGTGACGCATAAGTACGAGTGCGTGCGCAGGCACGGCAGTCACCGAACAGTCAGTCTTCGAGTCAGCCGCCGTCAGTCTTCGAGAGTCAGTCTGCGAGTCAGCCGCCGTCAGTCTTCGAGGAACACAGTGATCGGAAGAAACAGTCAGTGAATCGCCGTGACACAGTGGAAAGACGAGTCGGTCGAGCGTTGCGGGATCGAATCGCGTTGCAGTCAGCAGGAGATCGTCTGAGGAGAAACGCTTTGGAGAGCAGGACGACGATTTGACGACGCTGCCGAAATTCAGCGCCTGCCGACGACGAAAGGCTTGGAGGCCTTTGCGGTGCAACACTGTCGACTCGGGTTCGATTCTTGACCCGCGGTCGTGCTCTTCTGCAACCCGACGCCTACGGACGACCGAAGGATCGGTGATCGTCGCTGTGCCACGACGGGCAGGATTCAACGCCGGATCTGCCAACGCTTCTGACCGGGTGAGCGCAGTGGTTCAGCTTCCGCATCTGACGACGATCGGGTTCGAAACCCGACCCGCTTCACGGACTCTCTGCGTGCGCTGGCGAGGCAGCGGTGAACTACACGCCAACGACTGCTGATTCGACTCCGGACCTGCTGACGCTGCCGACTGGTGAGGACGGAAGGTTTGGCGACCTTCCGCATCTGACGACGATCGGGTTCGAAACCCGACCCGCTTTACGGACTCTCTGCGTGCGCTGGCGAGGCAGCGGTGAACTACAGGAAGACGACTCGGCGTCCTACAGTGACAATTGCGGTGAACAGTAGTGCAGTGGTTTGAGACGGTAGTGCTCCGAACAGTGCTCCGAACATTGCTCCGAACATTTCTGGCGCTATAGAAGTCGAGCGAATTGCAGTACGAGTTTTCTTCTTCTTTGACGTCGTGAATAAATGAGTTTCAAGCCTGACGGGCTAGTCGTCAATCTTCAGTTGACGCCGGACTGCACAGACGGACGATTCCGACAGGACTAGGGTTTGGGGTTCGGTCCCTGGTGTTAATTGCCCAAACCTAGTTCCGCTACATTATTTTTCATAATATTTACCATTCTTCAAGTCCTTCTGACGGATCGTCGGCCGCGTCTGTCTTCGCAAAACTTCGCATCCTTCGGTGTTAGTTTGTTTGCTGCACAGAGTTATGTGCTACATTGATTGAAATGTTTGTCTCCCTCTCCCTGAGGTCTGCTAGTTGTTGCTTACTTGTTTACACCACCGTACTCTTGCTTCCAGCACCACACACACACACACACACACACAAACACACACACAAACACACACACAGTGGTCCTGGTTAGTGGGGTCGACTTTCCATCTAGGTTTCAGCTTTTATTGCTTTCACTGACTTCAGCGAATAAGTTTCTATTAGTGTTCTGATATAATTTGGTTACGGAATAAAAATAAACAAATAAAATGAGGTTCAATAATCACTGTGTCTATATCAAGGATGATATAGACACAGTCTATACATCTACTATTCATCCACCCTCCTCTATTCTCTAGGTTTGGGACTGGCAATGCCAAATAATACGAGCAGGCGGCTGCAGGCCTCTAATAGATCGTTTGCCAATTAATTGCATGTCCTCGTGTGTGTGTGTGTGTGTGTGTGTGTGTGTCCGCGTGTGTGTGTGTCTGCCTGTCTATATGTCAGTCTGCAGTGGCGTAGCCAGGAATTTATGATGGCTTTTTTTGGAAGGTGTTGTGACCTGGCCGGATGCCCTTCCTGACACCAACCCAACCGTATTACATTAAATAAAAAGGGAATAAAGGTACAAAGGAAATAAAGTAAGGAAAACAATATTATTGTTACTACAAGCAATTGTTTTATTTTTTCTTATTTAAGTGGATAAATAACTTTCAAAAACTTTTTCCTAGGCCAATGGGAGGTTTAACCCCCAAACCCTCCTTGTCTACGCCACTGTCAGTCTGTATGGGTATCTGATTTTCTTTAACCCTTCGATACCGTCGTTTGGCTATTTAAATAAGCTGTAAAGCGACTCGTTTTGCGGCTTACAAATCCTACGAACGACCTTCAAGGGACGCCGGTCAACTCCCCCGTCACTCCCCCATTACTCCCCATCACCCACCCATCATCCTCAGCAGAAGCTTCATCCGCATAACAAGCAATGCAACCAGCTGCAGCAGCAGGAACAGATGCGGCGGCGGGAACCATCTGGGATTGGCTTCGAGACCGATCACTGACGTTCTCCGTCTGGATCCAGAGAGAGCGGATCACGTGACCCTGGACTACATCCATTCAGGTCAATCGGAGTGCCAAGGGTCTCAGGACCATAGATCAAGCCATGGCCATTCTAAAGGTCAAGGCCGCGAGAAACACCGATTAAACCCTGTCTCTTAATTGTGTCTATGTAGCTTCAAAACCTATGAATATCACAAGTGTTATCTGAGTAAGTATTTAAGTACATTTCTTTGTTGAACCAGTCGCCAAGTAGCACTCTAATGCAGTGATTCCCAACCTTTTTTGACTTAAGGACCACTTTTTCTATGTTGGAGAACACGAGGGCCACTTTTTCTTAGTTGGAGGACATTATGGGGCCCACAAGGCTCAAATTTAATTAGCCAAAAGCATACAAATTGTTAAAATTGATTCAAAATAGAATGTGTGATGTTATTTATAGACGTCAAAATAAAATAATCTGTAATAAAAAATAATTATGTGTTCTATCCTGTCAAAATTGTCAATTTTTCATATATTTCTGTTAATTGCTTTAGAGATGAGGGCCACTTTGAGGCCTGGCGGGCCATTTTTTAGGCTTGGCGGGCCACTTTTGGCCCGCGGGCCACAGGTTGGGAACCGCTGCTCTAATGTGATCAAACCTCTTTGGTGAATATGCAAAGCACATGAAGGCATGGATAACCAAGGAAAATACAGTGGCTGTTGACTTTTGTACGACATTCTGACTGCAACGCTTTCTCGAGTTGTTGCTTTCTTATACCATGCATGTTCAGTGGCGCAGCCAGGAATTTATGATGGAGTGTTTGAGGATGCCCTTTCTGACACCAATCCAACACTATTACAGTAAATAAAAAGGGAATAAAGTAACAAAGGGAATAAAGTAAGAAAAACAATTGTTACCACAAGCAATTGTTTTGTTTTTCTAATTTAAGTGGATAAATAACCTTAGAAAAACTTTGTTCCTAGGCCAATGGGGTTTTAACCCCTTAATCCCCTTGTCTACGCCAATGGCACTGTTGCACGTCTTATCATGTCGCAATGCATTGCATATACAGCGTATAGTATACTATTGTGCTATATAGTAATGCATCATATGGCATTGTATTGCATTATATCATATCGTATGCAAATTATGCCTGCGCTGCATAAGGCGTTGTCGGGACATGGGACTGCAGGCCAGAATGCAATAGGATGTGGTCATCTGGAGGCAGTCTACAAAAGTAATCGCCAGATGCTGCTATGAACAGTTATTTTCGTCCAGATTTCATCTATAGTACCAAACCATTCGCTAGATGCCGACAGAAGCCGATTACCAACCTGGTCTTGCATGACTGTGACAAGTTGTGTCAGGTTTTCACTATAATATTATGGTAAACTTGAATTGAGGTCATGTACGAAGGGGTTAATTTAGAGCGGACACTAGGAAAACCGTTTTCACTTATATAATAGGACGCTTAATGCATTGAAGTGATATGCAACAGGTCTCTATTTTTGAAGGCCTAGACTCGGTTGAATAAGGCTAGGCCTACAGTAGGCCTAAAAACTTCGCATTACTTGAACTGCAGGCCTATGCAGTTGCAGAAAACAGAAAGAACCTTCGCGAGAACTATTATGTATTAACTGGCAAATTACTGCACATGTAGTTGCTTAGGCTACATCTTACAGTTGACCGTGATAGGCCTACATCTTTCAGTTCAATGCTCAGTGGGACGTACTTCGGCGTATGCTGGTGGCCAACAGGTTGGAGAACATTATGTAATCACGGCCTGTATGACGTTGGTTTATCAAATAAAATTGTTTATGTTATGTATTGAAAATATTATGTAACAGTAACGACTTTCATGCAAAAGTAATGTTCTCGCAAGGCATTTACTTTCCAGTTAGTTGAATTACCATATGCTTCTAAGGTCTTCTCTAAGTTTAGCTGTTTAATTTTTTGCCTCTGTGTTTGCATTTAATTAATATCTGCTTTTTTCGAGATTTAATTAATAATATCCGTTACGGGTAATCTAATTAATATATGCTTTTCGGGATTTATTTAATATCTGCTTCCTGATTACAAAAAACCGGTGTTTAAAATTACCTTGATTAATTCAGGCCAGCGACAAATGGATGAGTCATCTCGCGATCGGGAACTGAGATTACTCTGATCAAATTTTGATAAAATTGGCTGACTGGGTTAATCAACGAAGTAAAAAAAAGTAGAAGTAGGCTATAACAGGATGATGAGGAAAACTGTAACGCTATAGATTGAATAGGTTGAGTAAAAACAGAAGTCAGTTTCTCAATCGAAAAGCAGTCTTTGCTGTCGAGTTTCATCTCGGACGTGTAAGGGTTCGGTTCAAGGACTCTACACAGAGGACTGGTTTCTTCTTCTTTAGCCGCCTTGTACACACTTTTGGGCGATAAGAGGAGTTCCGGAAAATTTCAAATCTCATTTACAAAATAAAAGCATTCAATTAGTTACATCTATGAAAACAGATTGACGACTAATTATGTTTGCAAAATAAAGAAATACCTTTGGAGATTCAAAACATCATCCTTAGCGATAGAAACGGAATTTTAAGTGGAGCGCCATCTGTTGCTAAGAGTGAAATCACGACCACGAAATGTTCACAAGTAACCTATTCTGTAATATAGAATCCTTGGGTTCGGTTCTAAGACTTAAGACTTGCCTATATAGGCCTACATGTATCAGCCTAATTAGGAATATAATAGGCCTATTCTTATACGGTGTAGGCCTAGTGTTCAACTGCTTCTTGGTAGGCTACTGAAACTCTTGCATGTGCCGGATTGTGTGCAGGGTGCATTGGGTCAGTAAGTAGCCTATTGCTCTATAATAGCCTAAGTGTGTAAATTGTATTTTAAAAAGTGCATTGACGGCCCTTACCTTTCCAGGATGTAATGTAAATGTAATCGCAAATTTATATAGCGGCTGTGTTATGGCTTCGACCCTGAGGGTGATATCCTTCACCACCGCTACTCCACGTTTATATTGCGACCGAGCCACCCGCAGTAAAGATCCGAGAAATTAATCTCTGACCGACCGGGAATCGAACCCGGGCCGCCGGCGCGGCGAGCGGGCTACCAACCCACTCGGCCACCGAGGATCCCGAATGCCCCTGAGCCGAGAGTTTTGTTGCCATTGGCCAAATGTCTTTTGCGAGTCTCAGTGTTACTCAAACCTTTTGTAAAATCAGTAAGTGTAAGAAAACATTATTTTCACTAAGTTCACCGGCGTTTCGTGCTTGCTTACTGATCAGCCACAGCCGACAAACCACGTAGGCTAGTCTATTGAGCAGCGGATTTTTGTAAATGACTACTTTGCCCCTGTTGTAACACTTTGCACCGACACTAGAAGAACCTTAAACACGGCCCTGATAAAAAAAACTGATGACCTTTTTAAAATCATCCACTTGAAAATAATTTTATTTCGCCATCCTGCTTATTTTTCACTGCACAGGTCTTTCGTTCGTCCGTGGTGAACCGGCTGCAATTAAATTTTCCTAATGATTTTCACTGCACAGAACTGCTTTTACAACTGCGCAATTTCATTTACAACTGCACATTTTGTGTAGAACTGCGCGTTAAAAAAGCCATGGCACTGCATTGGGTTAGTTGAGTGTGTTGGCGCTTTGGGTACTTGCATTGGGCTAATGGGCCATAACTAATGCGCTGGACTAGAGCGATGGTAGCCTATAGCATTGAATTAGCGCATTGGATTAGATCATTAGAGCACTGGTTCGTGTGATAAGCTTACATAATTAGTGCATTTGGTATAGTGCCTCGATTGTCTGTGTAAGCTTAAACCATCGACTTAGACTGCTTACTAGTACCGGTACCTTGCGAGTTTCATATAGCAGGGCCCTAAAGAAAGGGTGCCGTTGTCACAAAATAGAGTATCCCATGTATTAATTGTATCCCCCAACTTAAAAAAGTTTTAAAAAACGCTTCCGCGTGTATTTTTTTGGTAAATTAATTTTCATCTGCTTTGTTTTGAACAGTGACACCAACAGGTATGTTTATTCCTACTAGATAATTTGTTTTGCCCTGTTTTTAGAGAACTTAAAACATTTAAAACACTTAAGGACACTCAGAGACACTAAATAAATTCAAGTTGCCTTTATCTGAGCATTGCTTAGGACACTTAAAACAATTAGAGTCACTTTAAATTCTGATTACAGCATAAATATTTTTATTATGCGCATTTTTGAAAAAAGGGGATAGAATGGTTTATCCCCCCGGTTAGTACAGACCGGTTAATTACATCCGGGGGGGATAGATTAATTCATCCCCTCGGATAGCTTTCAGGGGTGATACTCCGTTTCGTTTCACCGTACAGGAATGCAGACAATGGCAGTCATAATAATAATAGCCTACTGATTGCTTTAAAAAAAACGACGCTTTTGGGAAAGAAAAGAAAAGAAAAAACGTTTTAAACAACTATGAGTTGTGTGCACTTCTACGAATAAAGCTCTCGTCTTCAGCTGTG
>OX457039.1:14305150-14352650 GCA_949752735.1 Lumbricus terrestris | reverse complement strand
TAATTGTAAATGGTTACATACAATCAACATGCCCGTGCACTTGCCTGTATTCTTACTTATATGCCCACCTGCCAGTCCAAATGGCTATGTGTACATTCATGCAAGAATGCACAAATACACACTCACACTTACTTCCTTACATACAGTACCCGTGTGCAATTCTCTGTCATACCTACCTATGGTATCTACCAACTTACCTGCATGATGTTTAACCATTTACCCATTTACTTTAACTTAACTGTGCGTTCGTGTGTCCGTGTGTTCGTTTGTCTGAGTGTGTGTCTGTCTGTCTGTCTGTCTTTCTGTCTGTCTGTCTGTCTGTCTGTCTGCAGGCATGCATGCTGTCTGCCTGCACGCCACTGTCCTACTTGCTCTGTGCATCTTTGCCTGATTGCATTCCTAAAACGCCAATAAATCTCACGGAAGAGATATATTAGATCTAGACGTAAATGAAAATAATTGGCTTTCCGAACTTCTATAGCGCCAGCTGCATAGAAGGATGTAATAGTTATTATCTAAGATGAGTCATCGTGTCTATTTCTCCACACCAGTTCGTTGCGTCACTGTGTCTCGTGAGAGATAACGAACGGTATATTTGCAGAGATCAACAGCCCTCAGTTAAAGTAGGTGGCCCTGTAGTATAATATGGCATGGGTAGAATCCTATATGCCTACTCTCGGTCGCAAATCCATCTGCAGCAGGAAACCTCCGCCAGAGTCGAAGAGTCGACAAAATTAAGGAGTTAATAATGGTATAATTATGTAATCGTAATCGTATCGTAATGGTAAACTCGAAATTTATAGAGCGCTACTCGAAAGCCAAGCGCGGGGCACCAGCTTAATCACGAGCGCTGCGTTGAGTCTGAAGGGTTGTCCGTGAGAGTAGTCCGTGGTGGTCCGAGTCGAGTTACCAATACGAGTTATGTAGTTTGCCTGTACAATTAAGTACCGAGGTACAGACTACATGTATGTGTCGTGCTGAGTAATAATCGCAATGGTTGTCTGGAATAGAGATATGCAAAGACGTTAAAGTTTGAACATTTCTTTAAAGGTTGTAAGTTACCTGCTATACATGTAGCTGAGGTGTTCGAATCGGAATAAGACAGTCTGCCAAGGTACACACTGCCGCTGAAACTAAGTATTCTTTAAGCATCTTGAGTTGATTGTTAATCGATATGTTGCAAAGAAAGAAATTAAATTTATACCACAGAAGGATCATTAAAGCAAGCAGATTTATAGCTGAATGAGATGCAATATTTTCTAGTTTTTCACGGGCATTAAAATATTTTTTAAAATCTAGTAGACTGTTTTCTATTCGAAACGCTCTCAATGAATCAGGAAATGTGCAATGGTAGGCTACCTGAATGAAGGCTAATAATATTGTGTCATTTAACAAGCCCACATTAACGATCGCCCGCGACCTTATTATCTATCACCGATCTCAGCCTCATTTCCTATATCACCGATCTCACTCCATTATCGCCTTATTAGGCAACTTCCTGCTTCTATTACCTCGTTGGCAACCTCTGCCCTCCATGACGTCACGCATCCGATCTTCACTCACGTGACTATATGACGTTAATCGATTGACCCTCTTGAGGAGACTTCCTTCCGGTCGATGATCCTCGTTTTGACAATCTCTGCCCAAGAGTGATTTTCTTTTTTCTTTCAATTCCCTCAAGCACTTGTCACTTCTTCTTCTACAACCTCCTCCTCCCTCCTCGAAAGATCACTCCGTACACGCGAACCAGGTCACGTGATCTTACCGTACCAGGAGTTTATGTTTTTATCAAGAGAAATGTCATTAAGAAAATGTCACATAAATTTGTTTAATAATATTGTTCTGTTATTAACTTCCAATTTATTCAAAGGTACTGGTAGTCTGGTAAAGAATATTCGAACTTAGGCTATACCTAGCCTACTAAACATCCGAGGACCTACTCCACCTCAGAAATTCGTCTTTTATTCTTTCCATTATTGCTCCTATGTATACTTCTTTATAAATAAATAAATATGCCCCATATCATAATCCTGAATTTATGTAGCGCTGCTTCAAGAGAAACGCCTCAGAGGCACTCCCGACCTGATAGCACTAAACCACAATCTATCTTCATGGTCTTTCTTTTTGCAACATCAGTAGGCTATATAGCCTCATTGCCGCGATTCTCTAAAAAGACTGTTAGGTAACCAAATCTTGCTCGTTTCCTGTTACGATCCTTGTGCAACTCCTATCCCCACATCTTCAAATCTTTCTGTGCGTGCATTTACAGACTCACTCGTGACCATCAATTTCCCTCTTGATACCTTCGCCTTTTCGCTACGGCTTAAAAGGGATTTCACTCAGCAAGTGCACGGGTTGTGTGAATAGTCACAAATCAACCCAAACACATGTACAACTCCTTCTAAACTCTTTCTACTTCAACAACCAAGTAGGCCTAGTATCTGTTCTTTTTTCAGACAAAATTCCACAATCTCTCTCTCTCTCTCTCCAATTATTCCTTTACACAATCACCAATAATCCGCTTCCCATGCAGTGCTTCCTACCCCTCACGATTTTCGACCCTCTCCCCTTGAAATAGTGAAAAAAGAAAAGTTATTTTTATTTTCAATATTCGCAAGTTTTCAAGACTTCAATAGCTAAGTAGGTTTCTATAGCCTATGCATTCAAACACGTTTCTTGTGTATTTGGTTAAGAATGCTTTAAAATTATCTAGCTAAGAATGTTTCAAATCTATACAGTTAGGCTTAAGTATTTTTGACGTTTATAAAAAATAATATATTGAAATGTTACAGGCTAATCTGGTTAAGTATTTTTCTAAAGTACACGCGTTTACGAAATCAACAAATTCCTAGTTTATGCAGTTTGCTCTTTTCTGTTAAGTTGTTAACTGTTAACTGTATGTCCAGTATATTTATATATTTTCTCTTAGCCCATGTGAAGGTCAATAGCAATAAAAGTGTCGATCGGATAACTCAGGAACCGCGTCGCTGCTATACTGTTTGAAATTGCATCACAGCGGAACAAACCTTCGACGACAGCTTCGTAATTAGTCGGGTCTATTCGGGTATTTCCGTGCAATGTTTTCCGATCTATTGGCAGCCAGCGGTGGAAAGCAGAAATCGACGTGACGAAAACGAGGTTGAGTTCGTTGAAGGCGAGATTGTTTGAAGAGGAAAATAACTCGGCTCAAGAGGAAGTCCGTCATAATAGGACAAATATAGGAAGTCCGTCATAAAATATAGGACGACTATAGGAAGTCCGTCATAAAATATAGGACGACTATTGCTGGACGATGCAATCGATTTGTGGTCTGGCGTATGTTCTGATGGTTTCGCATGGATCGTATGAGATTTAGACAGAGAGAGAGACAGACAGACAGAGAGAGACAGAGAGAGACAGAGAGAGAGAGAAAGAGAGACACAGACAGACAGACAGACAGAGAGGAGGGATATTAAGGACTTCTGAGGATGGATGAGAGAACCGATTTCGAAGCAGCAGGAGGACTTTGTTATTTACACCTGCTATTACCTGTACCTGTGACGCCTGATGATTAATTCGATAACACCATTTGGCGGCATGCACGTACGTGCGTCATAATAGTGTGGTAAAGTCTTTGAGGTTCTTCTATCAGAACTCAAGGAGTGGCGATGGTTCTAGAACACTCATCTGTTACTAACATGTAGACTAACTGCTTTTGTTCAATGTGTGGATTAAGTGGTGCAAGCGAGGACATCAGGTGCTGAGATTGTGAGCATCCATATATTATAGTGCTCGTGCAAAATTGAGCTATCTCCCTGTCATATTACACTGTGAGCCATAAAAAACCGTGCCAATTTATTTTTAGCTATATCTCGGTCGATATTTTAACAATTTTATATCTTTTTGTGTCGTTTGAAAGAAAAATTAAATCTCTACGATTTACTTATTTACTTGCGCGATGACGTCATATCCGTTTCGCAGCATAATGTAAATAAAGTTGATGGTTGAAAATTTGAGTTAAAATTTTAAAATGTTGAGCTTTGATGATAAAATTTTAATTAAAAATCTGCGGGAATGCAAAAATTATTCTTCTAGACGATTAATTAAGGAGTTTCCGAACAAGAATTGGAAAAGAAAAACATTAGATGACTTTCTGCGAAAGTTGAGAACTACCGGTTCAGTTGAACGCGCTGCGGGAAGTGGTCGGCCAAAATCGTCGCGAACTGAAGATAATATCGCCGCTGTCAATGAATTGGTTCAGAGCCAGGAAGACAAGCCTAAAACACATCTTTCAACCAGACAAATCGCGAGAGAGCTGAATCTTACACAAACGACGGTCAGACGCATTATTCATAACGATTTGGAACGGAAATGCTTATGGAACAGCGCGTGTACCAAAAGCGCATTCAGAACACTGATGAACTTCGGCAGTGTCTCGTATCCGTCTGGAACGATCTGGAACAACATCTTATTGACACTGCAATTGATCAGTGGCGACGTCGCTTGGCAAAATGTGTACGTGAAAAAAGAAGTCCTTTTGAACACAAACTTTAAACAAATAAAGGCACTGAAAAATTGTTTGCATTTAAGTAGTAAAAATGCAGCATTGATCGATTCTCACGTGTTTTTTTAGTGTCTTCAGTTTCGCAAGACAAGTTTAACATGCATGTAGGATGAAATCGATAATGTTTATTTCTGCTCTTTAGAGTATTGATTCCTGTTTAAAATAATGCAAAAAGTGTAAAAATCGATAAAGAAATGACAGAGATATAGCTAAACATAAAGTGGCACGGTTTTTTATGGCTCACAGTGTATATGCATAGTATCGGATCGCCAAAACACAAACACACACACACACACACACACACACACACACACACACACACACACACACACACAAACACACAAACACACACACACATGCACACACACAAACACACACACACAAACACACACACACAAACACACACACACACAAACACACACACACACATGCATACTTCAACACCATCCTCGAGATCCTCCTGCTCTGTCGACACATAATTAATGTACAAGCGTTATTCTTCATCTTGGAGTGAGTGTCTTAGACTTAGGATATGTCGTATGATGTTAGAGATTTAGAGTAAGGTACAGACAAAACTAGATAAAGAAAGGGAAAGAGAGGGGAGATACGAGAGGGGCGAGGGGTAGAAGGGAAGACGGAGGAATGGAGGAAATCAGAAAACGGATTGAGATAACAAAGTTCTATAGAAACCGAGTAACGTAAAGTATAGGGTTCTCCTGCCATCTGCACGGGGAACTGATTGGAGCCTTAAAAATGCGATTGGACAACCATTGGCAGGGCCGACCGAAATTATTGGTGATATATACTCCGGTGCCATGGACCCTTTTGGTGGTGGTTTTTGCAGTTTAACGTCACTGTGTGGTAACAAAAAATTACCGACGCCCTCCTCCTTTATCCAGGCTTGGGACTGGCACTGGCAGAGTGCGACAAGTGGCGGAGTTAACCCTTTTGGTTAACAGTCTTAGATACTTATGGTTTGTTTGGTAACTTTTTTCTTCTCTCTATACCTGTTTAGGCTTGGTATCGGTGAGCGGAGGAAGTCCACTGGTGCTTGGTCCATCCGCTGTTCTGGTGGGTCAGGGAGTGGCCCCTTCCTCGGTCATCGGTGAGTTCGTCTGCTTCAACACCATTCTCGAGGTCCTCTGCTCTGTCGACAGTGTCATCGTCTTCGACAGTGCTCGCTATGGTCGCAACGACAGCGCTTTGGCCGCCAGGTGCGAGGTGCCGTACACGAGGAACTGCGATATAGACGTCCACTTCTCACTGAACAGAGCGTGTGCTGGGAAGCAACGCTGCTCAATGGCGGTCAACACGGCCTTCTTCGGAGATCCGTGTGGATACGATGAGTTCCTGAAGATCGTCTATCGATGCGTCAAGTGTAAGTCTACACAACAATTAACCTCACCATTTTCTGTTATCAATGAATTTCTTGTAATTGTACACAAACGTCTATTATGGTACAATCGTGAGACACTATATAGGTACACTGGTACAGTGCAACATGATCCAGAAAAGCTAATAGTGTATACTAACCTGACACCTTCCTCCTCCTCCTCTTCCTCCTCCTCCTCCTCCTCCTCCTCCTCTATTATTCACGCATGCTGTCATTTAATACTTAAATAGAACTTAACTGACGAATAACTTGCGGTCATGGTTATACATGTATATTGTCACCAGAAATCATAATATATTTCAGCCAGATTTAAATAACACAGACATAAAATAAAGTAAGATAAATAATGTATAGGCTAAGACTGATGAACATCGAATGAGCTTTCATTCACAACTGTCAGCTTATAATTGATATTTACATCTGTAAAGGACTACGTTTGCAGGTGTGTGTATGTATGTATGTGTGTGTATGTATGTATGTATGTATGTATGTATGTATGTATGTATGTATGTATGTATGTATGTATGTATGTATGTATGTATGTATGTATGTGTGTGTGTACGTACGTATGTGTGTGTACATGTATGTATGTGTGTGTTGTGTGTGTGTTGTGTGTGTGTGTGTTGTGTGTGTGTCCTGACAGTTTAATCCATTATTATGAGCATTGCCAATCCAAAAGAGACTGCAGGGAACTGCTGGGAACTATCCAAAATGGATAGAGTTTACAGAAGCTAGAAGTACTTGGCTAAGGGTACTAGAAGTCTGATATACTGCGAATCTTGGTCTAGAAGTTTGATATACTGCGAATCCTGGTCTAGAAGGTTGATATACTGCGAATCCTGGTCTAGAAGGTTCATATACTGCGAATCCTGGTCTAGAAGGTTGATATACTGCGAATCTTGGTCTAGAAGGTTGATATACTGCGAATCCTGGTCTAGAAGGTTGATATACTGCGAATCCTTGTGTCTCATGCACGAGTATAAGAGTACGTGGGAGACTATTTGATGAGACAAATCACGGAACCCAGGATACAAGGAAGCCTACTATATGGAAGTCTTTGGATGCATCTTCCTGATGTTGTTAAAGAGTGAAGTATAAACAATTAAACATCTATATAGATCTAGCGCATGATCTGATGGCCTATATATATACAAGAGTGCAGAACAAGACTTTGCATTGGCCTATATCGTGAGGCCGAGGCTGGCAGGGTGCTATATAAATCAATCTATATTATAGCCTTGACAAGTTCCTCTGTGGGCTCTGCCATGCACACGCCATGTCACCAAGACCGATTATACCTGTGTGGCTGAAAGGCTGTCAGTCCGTTCTTCTGCCTGCGTGTCTTCAGTTTCATACTTATGTAGCTGCTCTTGTAGACTTTATATACTACAGATGTCATTTTTTATGTGCACTTCTTATAGCGCCCATTCAAGCACTCTAGTCAGAGGCGCTCCCGACTGCAGAGCGGACACTGCATCGGAGTTTCACGCCGAAGCGCTGAGCAATTGTGAGTGAAAGACTTGCCCAAGGTCCCTACGCGGCGACTTGAGGTGGATTCGAACCTCGAACCTTCCGGCTTCAAGGCAACGACACCACCACTACACCACCGTGCCCCATTTGTTCGTTTATCTGCCGCACTGTCCATTCCTCATCACATACCGAATGCACAGACATGTACACTGTACATAGATAGTAATAGATAGTAAATGGTTGATTTTCCACCAAACTCATTTGCTCCAGATCCCTCCCCCAGTAAGGTCACTGCCCGACTTCCTGCAAACGACATGCAAGTGAGTAAGTTAAATTCAACGTGCTGACCTTGAACATCATGAGCGTCCGAATTTAATTGATTGAACACAATGAACAGTGACGCACCGGGAAATCTCCCGGTTTCTCGGCGGGCCAATCCGTCCCTGGTGGATGGATAGATGAGAGAAGTTGGAGAATCGTCCTATATGCGAAACTTCGAAAGATTGCCGACAGTTGGCCTAACAGTATCGAGCATATAACCTACCGGTACTGCTATATGCCGAAAGTGACACATATAATAGTATTGTCTTGCAAAGGATGCATCCTATTTTATATGTCTTTTTGCCTGTGTTAAGAGAGACGCTAATAGCAAAGTATACAAGTGCCATGTGGAATAGCTTAGTCTCTATAGACAGTGAAGATTCCCGCCTCTCACGGTTAAGTATCGACAGTGACATGTCAATTGCATCTGCAGCAGGACTCGATTTCGAGCCACACACTCAACGGTTGCTGGAAGATGCATCGGTGTTGCCACTGTAATAAGCCGAAGCACATAAATTTTATGCAAATAGTGCAGTGTATACGCAGTTTCTGAAGCCATCGTCTACAATGTGGCATTTCACTCAACGCAAGCAACAGGCATGCGGCTTTGCATTGGCTTTCTATGAAAACCCTAAGGCTATAGCGTAATTCTTATACACAGAGACGCACGTTGGGCCTAATTAGAGCTGGTATAGGCCTAATCTATACAAATAAAAATGTAAAACGTTACCGTGCGTAATCAAAGATCTCGGAAAGTTCTTCACCGATTGTTTTGAAAATTTTCGCAAAACGTTCCATTCGAGCATGAGCGGGTTTATATAATACCTTTTGGGAAAAAGCGCAATCTTTACGACCAAAAAACACAACTTTTAATTCGATTCCATGTATACGTCGATGGAGTCCACGATTTGAACTTTCACGCATCCGCTGTCCATTTTTCGGGCGCGTTTGAAAACCCATATCCTGCCGGCTTTCTATAGCGCATATTTATATGTAACTGTCGGTTTTTACAAAATCGTCCATTTGCGGCCGTTTTCCGCGCGTCTTTCTATAGCGCATATTTCTAGGGATGGAGGAAGGGAAGGGACGGAGGGGAGGGAGAGGGAGGAAACGGGAGAGAGGGATGCAGGGAGGGAGAGAATAAGGGAGGGATATAGGGAGGGAGGGACGGAGGGAGGGGAGGAGACGGGAGGGGAGGGGAAAAGGGAGGGGACGTAGGTAGGGAGGGTTGGACAGTTTTTTCAGCCACAGCAACGCATGGCCGGGCACAGCTAGTACCTTATAAAAAGAATATGGATAAATACGTATTAAGATGTGAACATGGCTTAGCCTATATATATTTGTGTGCAAAACTATATAATTTTGTATGTGCTACAGAGTTTATATCGTTGCTACTATTATACTATAAAAATAGTTTGATACCTACATTTATGTGAACTGCATAATTATGAACTTTTTGCATAGGTATAAATCTCCGTATAGACATGCATAACATGGAGATGTTTTACTCTAAGCTTCAGCCTTGATCCCAATGCGACGATTAACGAAATCAGCTCCAAGAACATTCTTCACCAGGCACATTAAGTCAACATTGACCAAACTTTTAGGAATGCATATTTTGTACAGTCTGTACGCACACTAGTACCACACGCATTTCTGTACAAATCATGCGAAAATCAAACGATTGTTATATCCACCTATGAGCCTGTAATGTAGGTTGAGTATGCACTTGTTGCGGAGTATTATAGTAGTCTATAACCAGAGTGGCGCAGATGTGTCTTGAGAATAGTCGGCTATTGTCTTAATTAGGTGCGATTGGTCAGAGTCTGATGTGGAGCAGTGCTTTATAGGTGCACGTGCACTCTACGATCAGGTGCTATATCCGCACCGTCCGTCCAATCCTTGGAGCAATCAATAGTCAACCGTCTGTACATAGATATATATAGGCCTATTAGGCCTACTGTATATATGTTTATGCATGTTATATATATATATATATATGGAGAGATTCTTCCACGGTCTTGCATATATATATATATATATATATTAATATATATATATTATAAGTGAAGCAGGCTTAAGTGTATATATACAGCGTACAAAGCGATGAATCCGATATTCTCCAAAGCGAGATTAGGTCATAAATTTCGTTCTTGCTTCTCAAAGACAAAATTAATGATGAATCAAAATACGTTTGAATATACATAATTATACACACATTTATATAAAAAGAACTTTGCACCTGCAGTTTGAACGTGAACACTCACTCACAACCACCCAAACACACACATACACACACAATGCGCTCCTGCATATACAAGCCCGCAATGAGTATATGCCTACATGGGCACACTATATTTTTGCACATGAAAAATTGTTCACTTGCGGTTTGTTACAATAGAAGGAAGATCTATATTTGGTGAGCAAAATGGCATCTATATAAATTCTAGATAACCAAATAAGGCTGCAGAGACGTCTGTGACTTGCTCAACCAGAGCTTGATGCCCCGACCTATGGATTTTTTTCTTTTCCTGTTTTACCACTGTGTGGGCTAGTTATAACTTATTAAGACAAAGAATTTGGATACCGCACCACCAGAAGCAAATTGCGAAGCATCCATTTATATTTAGAGTGTAAACTAAATTCTTGAAAGAGGTGTCTAACGCTGTTCTGTTAGTTTTAATATACTTAAAAGAGATTAAGCTGTAGTTAAGTGGGCTGTAGATTGATCCATGCGCTTCGACGTGAAACTCGATTCAGTGTCTGCGCTGTGGTCGGGAGCGCCTCTGAGTATAGGCCTACATCTTGAAGGGGCGCTATAACAAGTTCTCGTACGTATACATAGATATTCTATATAGATTGTTACATATTTGAACATTTACATGCATCAGGGGTTATTTTAAGGAATTTTCTCAACTGCACATAAATGACGTATTTTGAGACTGGACATAAGAAAGTCCTTGACCAGGGGTTTGTCCCCAAAGCTGAAGCAGCTTTTGGTGAGCGCTCGTTAATAAGCTGGTGCTTTGCACTTGGCCTTCGACTGGAGCTTTAGATGTTTGAATATTAAGATTTTCCGACTTTATAAAAATTCATATTAAAGATCAAAATCAATTGTTATGACAATGTTTGACTCAAAGTTCATCATGGCAAAATCTCCAGATGAATTAACGAATGAAATCAGCTATACGTTCCTAGACGTTCAGACTTTTCAATATCCTTAATTGACTAGAGATCCCTTAAAAATCCCATACAGCTGTTGGAATTGGAAATAGCTCAGAAAGATTGTTAAGTGTAATAAAGTTAAATGGTCCTATGTTCATGGACATTTCCAAAGTTTCGCTAGTAGGCCTATGTAAGGGTACGTCTAAATGTTGCTTTTCTGCTCTGAAACCCTGGTCATTAAGATCAACATGATATTGTTGTGCTCAAGTTAAAGCCAGCAGACAAGATGAGATAATTATTTCCCCAAGAAATAAAATCTTTGAGCTACTTTCAAATTTTATATAAAATATAACTCACTAACTGCAAAATACGATGTAAGACCGATAAACATCATTAGCAAACCTCCCAAATGGTTATTATTGATCGATAGGCCTATACTGACACCTACATCAACACGAATATGTACTGTTTAGGCTAATAGCAGTTAAAAACCAGGAGCCGCGTCGCCGATCTACAGGGTAGGCAAAAAGACTCCCCTAGGTTTTTTGCCCATATCTTGACCAAAAGTAAGAATTTCTAAATGAAATTTCACAGGCTTACAGGCAATTCATATTTACATATCATGGCCAGATTTCATCAAAATATTTAAAACCGAACAAAAGTTACACCACTTTTAGTGAGGCCACCCCCCGTTTTTTGACGATTCAAAAGCGAAACGCAACAAAAATTAGGTTTTTTGCCAATATCATGACCAGAAGTAAGAATTTCGAAATGAAAATTTACAGGCTTAAAGACAATTCATATCTTCCCATGGTGGTCAGATTTTATCAAAATATTTCAAACAGAACCAAAGTTATACCACTTTTAGTGAGGCCACCCACCGTTTTTGAAATATTTGGGGATATAAGATATAAGCATCGCCGTCACCACAACAAGTTCCGGGTTCCGTTCCTTGATCCTATCCCAATCCCATCTAAGTCTACACCCCTGTGTGAGTTGCTAGTTCAATAACATAGGCCTACGTGTATCTTTCAGATTCTGAGGATGGTGATTTTTGAATGGGATCACATAAACTCATAAAGGGTACGTGTAATATGGGGATATATGGAGAATTTGGAAGGAAATTTGAGTATGCATTGACCTACAATCCTACATCATGTATGTATACGTATTGGATAGCCTGCGTGGCTGAAAGGCTAGCTCAGGTTTTTTGCCAATATCTGCCTGATTAATTCTTTTTTTTCCATCCCCTGTCTCCAGTTAGATGTTGTTATATTATAGTAGACTATTTTGCTTTATGCGTCTGCATGACTGTCTACGTCCCTTCCTACTTCAGCTTGTCAGAGTATACAAGCGGTAAATGCAGGAGAAAGTAGACTACGATGGCCAAGAAGTTGTCATTATGGTATGAAGGATAACCCCGGCCTTTACAACTTTATCAGGATATCAACCTACAGTACAGCAGGCCTTGAATCTGCATCAGCCCATACATTTAGCCTACTGCAAATTCTTCTGTCTGCAGCCTACATGTATGTGTGATTTTTTGCAGAACCTTGTCTTCGATTACATCACCCATTTTCCCCGCTCTTACTTCATGCACACGGGTGACCTTCGCCGTATCGGTCTAATGCTTGACTTGAAAACTGCATGTAATCACCATATCTATTACAGTTCACGCCAAATTTCAAAAGGCCTGCTCTTTTCCTGAACATAAATTTCACCCAAATAAACCGCCTCATAGATGTTCACTTTGGGCTGTTACTATCATGTTTGTGTCCAACTTTTTACCACTAACTTCTCGTCAGTTCACGCAACTAGGCAAAAAGTAACTGCACAAGATCTGATTTTCAACTGCACAAATCTCTTTGCCAACTACACACTTTGTGTCCAGCTGCACGTTAAAATAACCCCTGACATGCATGACCCTATCATCCATCGAAGACCTTCTCAGAGACGAGTTGTAGTATTAGGCTGGTAAAACTACAGCGCAGACACTGAATCGAGTTTCACGTCGAAGCGCATGGACCTACATGACATTGTATCTACAGCTTACTTAACTACAGCTTAATCTCTTTTAAGTATATTAAAACTAACAGAACAGCGTTACACACCTCTTTTAAGAATTTAGTTTACACTCTAAATATAAATGGATGCTTCGCAATTTGCTTCTGCTGGAGGTTATGTTTCGTAAATTTATCACAGCCACCAGCATCCAGGATGGTTGCTCCGGATCGCGACAGAGGGATCCCGTCCTCTACGATAACGGGTACGTGGCCAGTCCGAACTATCCTGGCAAGTACTACATGGACGCCGAGTGTCGCTGGCGACTGGCCGTCCAGACGAGTCAGTCCATCCGGATCACACTCTTCGACTTCGAGCTGGACGTGAAGAGAGCCGGGAAGTGCCACGAGTTCCTTGAGATCTCGTCAGATGACAGCAGGGTCTACTTCAAGGACTGTGGGTCCCTCGGGAAACAGATCTTGTCCGTCGATAACAGTGAGGTCCTCGTTCGATTCAAGACGGGCCTCGCAAGTCTGGCACAGAGAGGATTTCTCTTCTACTTCGAAGGCAAGTTATGCCATTCAGCCATTCGTTCATTCATTCATTCATTCATTCATCCATTCGTTCATTCATACATTCGTTCATTCATCCATTCGTTCATTCATCCATTCGTTCATTCATCCATTCGTTCATTCATCCATTCGTTCATTCATCCATTCGTTCATCCATTCGTTCATTCATCCATTCATCCATTTGTGTGGCGCTATTCTATTTTCTGCCCTTCGAAGTTCACTGTCGAGCTTTCTGCATGGTTTTGTATTCTACTTAAAAAGACACATACAGCATGTGTGATCTTAAGTTAGACATCGCACCAATCAACCATGCCATGCACCGGCGGTAAATGTGTCAACGGGTGAACCATGAACATCATCCGGTTCATATCTACCCCTCTTTATTTGTGTAGCACTTCTTTGGCCTTGCCGTCTACCGGATCGGTATACACCATAGATGTAAAAACAATGGAAACGGAAGAAAAAAAAACGGTAAAAAACGTCGTTTTTTCGAAAAAATAAAAAAACGACAAAAACGATAAAAAACGGAAACGGTAAATAATTTGACTTTGCTACATCAAAAACCGCATTTTAACCTTGAAAACATTGATTAGGAACCTACTACTCGCAGGCTATCTCTTAAATGATGATGTTAAACGATGAAATAATGACTTTAGTAGTTTAGTTAGCTGAATCCTTGATAGTTGGCGGAAAACATAAGGAATATCAGAAAAAATAAAAAATTGAGGAAAATAATAACAGAAAGTAAATGAATAAATAAAGTTAAAGAAAAAATAAAAAACGATAAAAAAACGATGGGAAAAATAAAAAAACTAAAAAACGACGTTTTTTGGGAGAGAACAATAAACGAAAAAAGTTTTTTACAACTATGGTATACACCAGCGGTTCCCAACCCGTGGCCCACGGGCCAAAAGTGGCCCGCGAGGCCTAAGAAAATGGCCCGCATCTCTCAAAGAATTTGTTTAAATATATGAAAAAATGACAATTTGTACAGGAATCACTGGATAGAGCACATAATTACTTTCTATTACAAATTATTCTATTTTGACGTCTATACACAACATCAAACACTCTTTTTTGAATCGATTGCAACAATTATATATGCCTTTAGTTAGTTAAGTAAGTAAGTATATACTTTATTGAACCGCCTGCAAACGCACTGCGGGAACAATGGACAAGAACAGAATACTAATGCATTTGCAATCACGACAAATAGAAATAGACTGTGCAATTCAATAAACATATTATATGTTATGGTTTAGCCTTGTGGCCCCTAATGTCCTTCAACTAAGAAAAAGTGGCACTTGTGTCCTCCAACTTAGAAAAAGTGGCCCTAAAGGCAAAATGGGTTGGGAACCACTGGTATACACTATACGATATGCAATCTTTGTCGGCCTGTGTCAAGTACTCGGACTGGTCGGTCCTAGGTTCCTACGCTCGGCTGATATAGGGAAGTGCTCTTGGTTCTGTTTGCTCGTACCTCCATCATGCAGAGTCGGGCTTTTTCTGTGGTTGGCTCGGTTGTATGGAATGCCCTCCCACTTGAGCTGCGCCTGTTCCCTATAGATCACTCTCTGACACATTCTATATAGGCACTTAAAAACTGTTCTATTTGGCCGTGCTGGAGTCGGGAGCGCCTCTGAGTAATTTCCTTGAAGAGGCGCTATATAAATAGTTGAATGAATGAATGAATGAATGACTACGAAGCAGTACACTACCATACGCATATGTATTATGTATGTATACTATGTCTACAGTATACATAGGGTGAGAATTTCTGGCTCTTGTGATCCGTTATTTTTCTACAATTCGCGTACTTCGTAATGTGCGTATGCAATAGCACATTGTTAACCCTATATTGCACACTGTTAACCCCAGGCAACATAACACTTTCACGGGATGTTGGACAGTGTTAACCTGGGGCAACAAACTGACTTTCTGCTATCGTCATCTCGCGAATCCAAATCAATTTACAGCATAACGCCACAAACAGAATATTTTTAGCATAATTATGCGCAACTTACTTTATTAAAATGTTAAAGTTTGTCACCCATGGTTTTCGCTGTGCAATATAAGAATTAAAGAGAGGGTACAATGCGTGTTATAGCTGTAGGTCCTGGTTGTACGGAGATGAAAACGCCTCCTAACGGCAGACTCCAGTACTACATCGACGATGGTGTTCTCTACGCCAACGTCAGCTGTGACGAGGGATTCCTTCTCATCGGATCCAATTCCATCATGGAACAGATCCGCTGCTCCGGATCGACCTGGATCGATGATGTCCAAGGATGCGTCGGTAAGTGTCTTGAAGTATAAAGTGCGTCATGCTTGGCAGACGTTCTCTAAACATTGTGAAGCTTTGAGTTCAAGGGTGACAGCGCAAGACTGGTGCACTCCGTGGGCAAGTCGAAAGTCGACGTTAGAGGTTGACGATGTTAAAATAGTTTAAATAATTTATTAGGTATACTTTCTTAATGAGTGCGACCACTGCGCGTGCGATTTTGAGTTTCAGAGTATGCTGTACACAGCTATAGTAACGCTCGAAAGATTAACTATACGTCGTATGCACTGGTGGTGGTACTTGCAGTTTGACGTCACTGTGTGGTAACAAAGACCATTAGCGACGCCCTCCTCCTTTATTCAGGCTTGGGACTGGCACTGGCAGAGTGCGACCAGTGGCGGAGTTACGTATGCACATTAGGGTGATTCAGAAAAAAATATTTTTGAAATTTGATGAGCATAGTTGCTAATTTTGTTCCTTTTGTGTACAGATTAAAATATATACAAGAAATTTCGAAATAAAATGCATTTTAGGTTATGCTCAATGAGCACAAAGTTTACATATAGTTGTATTCAAAGTTACAAATTGAGATAATGGCCATGTGATATAGCACACACTGAATAAAGTTCAGTGATACAAATAATAGAGTTTTTAGTAACTCAAAGTGTAGAAATGAACTCAGATATTCATTCACGATTACAAATTAACTTAGAAAAGTCCACAATTCAACAGGAATCCTATGCTGCTTGATCGACTTGTAGCCTTGTAGAACTACAACTTCTACAAGTCATTCACTCACATGCCACCGGACCAGTTTACACATGTAGATCTTGAAAATACATGAAATTCTGTGGAAATTCTTCTCTCAGAGTCTGTCTGTCAATTGAAATTGCTTTCTGAAACTACAAGTCCTGAAACAATAGGTGACTTTTGTCTTTCATGCAACCAGATGCACCTTTTGCCTGAAATGACAAACTCGATCACCAGCAGTCTCTTCTTGAATCAGTAGGCACAATTCCGTCACATTCTTTTCTTGCTGACAATTGATGGCATGCGATGATCGGTTGAAAATGATATAGAGCTTTTGTCTGCATTTTAACAATTTACTTAAATTGCAGTGGTAACAGCCAAGATAGTGAACTTCCTGTCTGACAAGTTTATGTGATCCAATGTAGATCCTGCTTTGAAGAATGAATGGTTTATCGCTGTTGTAGCCTATCTTCCTGTTAACCTTCAGGAAGAGTAGATTATTAAAATGTTTTCGTAGTACATTGAGATCTTGACATCTTTAATCATAATTATCAGTGTTCTCCATCGTCATCGTCTTCGTCACTATCCTCTTCGTCATCACTCAAGTCGCCGCTCTTGTAGTCTCTAGTTGCCTGGTTACTCGAACAAGATCCTTTAGCTGATTTTCTTATCATTTTTTATCTTATACCTGGCTTTTATTGTCTCATCGTTTGCTCTGCAACTCTCTCATGACTCCTCATTGACAACAGTCGTTCTCATTTTTCATGATTCTTGCTGATCTGCTAAAAAAAACTGCTTATACTTATCAATTTTGAAAACTTGCTCACCTTACTTAATGCAATATCAAAAACGAGATGTATTTTCAACAAATACTTCTCTCTTTTTTGTGACTCAGAGTCGTTGCTTCTGTTATCTTTATAACTTAACTCTTTCCTATGACATTTTATAGACTGAACTGCTTTATGGATTCGTGCCTTATTTCAAATTCAGATTGACTTGATTTTCAAGCTCTTTTACACAGCCTTCTTCAAAAATTGCAATGATGAAAAAGTAGACAGGTCTGTAGTGTGTGGCCTCGTGTAGGCAATACATTAATATAGGAAGGGTAACTTCTGGTTTTCCAATCAACCAAAGTTCTGTTTTCAACCTTGTTGCAGTAGTGAAAAAGACTCTTCCACTTAAAATTCAGAAAAATGCCATTTTCATAAAAAACACTCATGGAATGAAAATTTTAAAAACTTTAATTTAAGAATAGTGTATAAAAATGCATTTAGCTATCTTTCTCTCACTGCCAAGAACAATGCATAGACAGCTAAAAAATATGCAGTTGCACTTTTCATAGACATATGGAAACATATTCCTGCTTTATAACAATGATGTTGCAGCTCAGAATATATATAAAAATTCAGCAGGTTTCTTTATAATAAACAACAAAGCAAGACTTGATTGTTTATGTATGGCCTTTGACTATGTACATAATTCTTACTTTCAGGATTGTAGCTTTATCTAATTAGAATTGCTGCATTCCAGGTCACGTCAATGGCAGGTGCGTTGCTTTCTTCGTGTATGTCCCATGTAATATTTCAGGGGCATTGAGCACCCAGTAAACATTAATATATTACAGTGAAATTTGGTAGCAATGTTGAATAAGATCAAAGGAACAAAATTATCTACTATGTCAGCCAAAAATAAAAAATAATTTTCCCCCCATTGTGACGTGAATCACCCTAATGCACATAATTATATACTGCCTCATGTAGTGTATCAGAAATAGCACAAATTTAATCCTGGTTCACACAAGTTTTTTCAATGAATGTTGAGCTTTCTAAAGTAAAATTATGCCTATAATTAATTATTTGAGTTGCTCTTCATGATCAAACATGGTTCAAATGCTAGTTGGCGTCCAGCCAGACAACCAAGTTGCACCGTGTATGTATAATTTATACGACGAAGACGACGACGACAACGACGACGAAGACGATGATGATGATGATGATGATGATGATGATGATGATGATGATGATGATGATGATGATGATGATGATGATGATGATGATGATGATGACTATGATGTGTTTTAAACCATGGGCTACACCAGTCTGAGCTTCTCTCTTGTATACATTATGCTTTCCCTAAAAACCTCCAACCACAAACCACGCCCTGCAAATGACAAGCATGCATGTACAAGCTTATTACATAGGGAAGAGGAAGAACAGCTGCAGTCCACTGTTCTTCCGTATATATTGAACTGGAATTGGAGTGTCCACGTGTTCCTCCTGCTACCAAAAACAAAGAGAACCATTAAGTCTCTTGAGATGATTTTGATGACTCGGTGGAATTATTTTCCATCCGATAAAAAAGACATTTGTCTGCAATAGAAGCTGGAGTCCTTCCTGCAGTTCTTTGTCACGGAAGCGATCGTTTTCATCGTCTCTACAGCTCTGCATGCAGTGCATAATCTCCATCCAACAATCCACAAATGTCCCATCACATGATGGACATTAAAAGAAGACAACAGCAGATATACAATACTGCATCTTATATGCATGGCCTGCATATACACAGCACACAGTACATGGACGTGGGTGCAAACACAAAATGTAATATGTATATTTGGACACATATACAATTGTACATGTACGAATGCATGTGTACATATGTACTTATATATATATATATATATATATATATATGCATATCATTGCATAAACATAATGTTGGAAGTGTGTGCATATACAGGGCGGGCCAAAAAAAGACCCCCCCTAGGGTTTTTGCCAAAATCTTGACAAAAAGTAAGAATTTTATAATGAAATTTTACAGTCTTATAGACAATTCATATTTACACATGATGGCAAAATTTCATCAAAATATTTCAAACAGAGCAAAAGTTATGCCACTATTATGGAGGCCACCCACCGTTTTTTGACGATTCAAAAACGTAACACAACAAAAAGTAGGTTTTTGCCAATATCTTGGCCAAAAGTAAGAATTTCGAAATGAAATTTTACAGATTTATAGACAATTCATATTTACATATGTTGGCCGGATTTCATCAAAAATATTTCAAACAGAACAAACGTTATATCACTTTTAGTGAGGCCACCCTACGTTTTTTGATGATTATTGCGTTACGTTTTTGAATCGTCAAAAAACGGTGGGTAGCCTTCCTAAAAGTGGCATAACTTTTGGTTTGTTTGAAATATTTTGATGAAATCTGGCCATCAAATGTAGATATGAATTGTCTTTAAGACTGTAAAATTTCATGTCGAAATTCTTACTTTTGGTCAAGATATTGGCAAAAAATCTAAGGGGGTCTTTTTTTGGCCCACCCTGTATATGTCTACAAAAGATATGTGTAAGAACATAAAGTCCATTTTTAAGGCAATTCCAGTCCCAGTGTGCGCGTGTGTGCGCACGCACGTGTGTATGCGCGCGTGCACCTGTGTGTGCGCGCGCGAGCGTGTGTGTGTATGGGACGTTGGACTTGTGCAAACATTTGTCCTCTCGGTGTGTATACGTTCCTATAGAGAGAGTCTGTCGCCATGCGAGAGGTTTCTGATTTCGACGCATCCCAAAGACAAACCGCACTGAATGAGTAGTGTAGACTATATATATATATATATATATATATATATATAAATTATATATATATATACCGGTACTCTCGTCTTTCAAAGATAAATTAAAGCTGTTGCTATACCGGTATTTATTAAATTGAAACTTTCGATAAAAATAGCCCAGTCGCGTTCGGCTTCATATGTATTGCCTTCCTATATAAGTAGACCTATAACTAAATTGTCCGAGGATCATGCACACGTGTTGGTCAATTAAGATTAAAGACGATTATATGCGTGTGTGGGGGTGTGCGTTTGAGTTTTTGTGTGTGAGTGCGTGTGTGTACGTGTAATTTCGTTGATCACTAGTGCACAATACAACAATAAGCAGTTGCTGCCGTATCCATGCATGAACTGGGGGTTGTTCAGGCAACCGTTGTTTGGCCCCCACAGTTTTACTGAACAGGGCCCCCACATTTGTTGATCCGGCCCTGGTTGTTTCACAATTTAAATGGAACTTTATTGACGAAGTTTGAAATTGATATAGTGCCTTATGCGAATGTCGTCTGTTCGTATGTTGGCCTAAGAGTTCTTTTGGAGAACCTGCTGCTACAGTTTTTCCTTGCAGACATCTGTTGCAGTAGTGCGCGCCACCACGATCCTTGTTCTGTCCTTGTTGGCCTACCTATATAAGGTTCGGCTATATAGCTCCTCTGCAGTCTGTAGTGTATACTCAATGCTGCTACTATAGACTCATTGCCCGTCTTCCTCGATTCTCCTACATTTCTACATTCATGCAACTCCACAGTCTCCACTTCATGCTTCCACTCTCGGCCCGTTTACAATAAAATTAAAAGTCCTGATTTTGGTCCCCAGTTGAGTCTTGCTCCGAAGTATCTGTGTGATCTTATACTTCGCCTCCTTTCTGCTAGTTCGCTGCGTTCTCTTAGGTCCTCTGATCGGCTCGAAGTCTTCGTCCCTCGAGTCAGGACCACCATGGCTCAGTTTCAGATCATTTCCCTGCATTGGTCCCTCCAAATGGAATGGACTTCCCCTCCCCCATCAGTTCACTCTGTCATTCTCTCTGGTAGTTTTTCCTCGTCTTTCTCTCGTCTAAAAACCTGCCTTTTCTCCTGCGAGTTGCACGCACTGAAAGACTTTTACTGCGAGAAGTGCTTTAAAAATGGTCAGGTATACAATACGGTCGCTATTCTTGCAGCTTATCGAATACAATTTTGCTGTTTGCTAGAAAGGTACTGTATGCTGCGAAACACGTTAGTGTATACATGGTGGGCCAAAAAAGACCACTACGGTTTTTTTTCAGGTATCTTGGCCAGAAGTAAGAATTTGAAATAAAATTTTATATATGCTTGTAGGCAATTCATATTTAAGTACAATGGCCAAATATCACCGAAATATTTCAAACAGAACAAAAGTTATATTACTTTTAGTGATACCAACCATTTTTTGACGATTCAAAAACATAACGCAGCAAAAAGTAACAGAAAGTAACAGGAAACCGATTTCATTAGGTCTCATCGCAAATAATTGTAATCAAAATAATAGCCTTTATATTGCCAGATAATCATTATTATTATTTAGAAAAAACAGTGTACCAGCGTAGCTGCACGTCACCGTAAAGCCACTTAGCAAGAAGACGATCAATTGGTAAATAATGAATCTGTCAGATTAATATTTTTGGTTCTAAAGCAATGAAATTAAAATTTCTAAAAAAATAAAAATGCCCCAAAAGTGTCAATGACAGACAAAATGTGTATTCAGACACCTCTTGAGCAAGATCCTGGAGATAAACATACAGGTTATCTTATTTTGCACCGCTTTGTTTGACATTTGGCCTATACTAGTTTCAAGATAATTGTTTGATCTTTTTGCGCGACTTTGTCTGTAGGGCCAATACCATATTCACATGCTGTTTTGACGGGGATTTTGTCGGTGGGCGATTTTTACGGGATAATTAATTTTGGTCATTTGCGGTTTTGACGGGTCTGTTTTAACGAACTAGACTATGAGGGTGCTGTCCGTAAGTCCCTAGACTCCCTAAGTAACGTGCATCATATACCACATATATAGATTCGAGTACCAACATTTCGTATTATAAGGTATTATACGTGTACATATGCCATTGATTGGTGTGTACCCGGTAATGTGAGAGGTGCTTAAAAGATTACAGATGCAATGCAATGCAATACAATGCATCTGATACATGCATTATACATGCACAGTTTGCACACACGTACACACACGTGCATGCACACATACACACACGAATACATACACGCACGCATACATACATACACCCATACATACAACCATACACACATACAAATAAAGGTCGGTGCGAAGTCCTGAATGGCAGATCTCCTGCTTTCAATGGCTGCATTATGCAATAATTGAAAAGGAGCTGCAGAAGTGTACACACACACACACACACACACACACACACACACACACACACACACACACGTATAATGCTCGTGGTGTGTGAAGTGAAGTGCATCGTCCTCGTTGCTGGTCGTCACGGATGACGTCATCGGTCGCGTGCTTCTCAGTCAGTCTGCTTCCGTTTCTATGACGACGACGACGCATGCGCGGTGGCCATCGAATCTCAAGAGATATCCACCGGAAGTGTATACGTCATGACATTTCGATGAGGACGTCCTGTAGGACTCACCGATATATATATATTCCGACATGTAATCGATATAAAATGTTGATCGATGATCCACACTTCTTGCATCACTCACTGATCGAATCATGTCCCCCCTCAATCCCCATCCCTTCCTCATCGGTCGGCTGCTGAAGGACGATCATCGATCCAATCAACAACAGTTACTGTGTCTTCTCTTCGCAAACATTATAAGCATAGTCGCTCGGTTCAATTGAAGAAACAATGGACACAACGTTTCAACTACATCTACAGATATATATACATATATGTGTGTGTGTGTGCGTGTGTGTTTGTTTGTATGTGCACTTGTTATAGCGCCTCTTCAAGCTCCCTACTCAGAAGCGCTCCCGACTACAGAGCGGACACTGCATCGGAGTTTCACGCCGAAGCGCTGAGCAATTGCGAGTGAAGGACTTGCTCAAGGTCCCTATACGTGGCGACTTCAGGTGGATTCGAAACTGCAACGCTCCGGCTGCAAGGCAACGAACAATTTCTTTATTGAAGCAATCCGACTGTTGATAGACCGCAACCGGTTACTGTGTAGTCTACAGTTATGCAGTTGAAGCAATTCACAAGAACGCAATTGACAGAATATATAAATCTTAATTACTAACCGAGCAGACAATTTGCAAACACAAAACACGTCCGCCCTACGGGGCGCGATCCCGATGCCTCTCGCTCTCCATGCCAGCTTGTTATCCAATTCACTACCGCCCTGCCCCCGTAATTTGTGGGGCGCGGTGGTGTAGTGGTGGGTTCGTTGCCTTGGAGCCGGAGTTTACAGGTTTGAATCCACCTCAAGTCGCTGCGTAGGGACCTTGAGCAAGTCCTTCTCTCGCAATTGTTCGTGCGCTTCGGCGTGAAGCTGCGATGCAGTGTCAGCGCTGTAGTTGGGAGCGCCTCTGAGTAGTGAGGTTGAAGTGGCTCTGAATGTCATACTTTGCAGGATGCATAGATCACTGAAGTTTGTATACATGCAACTGTACCCCTGTTCAAATATTTTATATAGAATCTAGATCTATTTTTTATGCGATAAATGAAAAAAAATATTTGAACAGGCGTACAGTTGCATGTATACAAACTTAGGCTAAGTGATCTATGCATCCTGCAAAGTATGACATTTAAAATTGCATGTAAGTATGTATGCAAGTATGGTTGCATGCATACTGAAAGTACGCCACTATAAATGATAAAATATTTGAACAACCGAAAGTCTCCACTATATATGCCAATTATGTTGGCTATTGTATGAATGCGTGTGGGCGTCTGTGTAGGTTTACTTTACATGCAGATGGTCAGGCATGTTTGAGAATTGGTGGGGGGGTTGGGGTTTCAACTCCCCAGTCTTTCTTAGAGCTCCATCGTAAAGTATGTTTTTCACACCCCATCCAGGTGGATCATAGCCAATCCCTCAGTTATTTTTCCCACAATTCTCACACAGCGTATACAGCACGCGTGATTGCGTGAATGAATGGGTTGTGGAATGAATGAACTATAATGGAATTTATGAATAAATGAATGATTGAATGAATGATTCATTGATTGAATGAACGAACGAATGAATCAAAATAATGAATAAATGTGATTCCTATAGATCTATATTTAACATGACTTGCTTTCTCAGTGCTATACATTCAAATTAGGTTAAATTCCTAGCTTTCCATGCTGCGGCGGTGTTTAACCTCTGATCCGATGGAAAGCCTTCCGGCAATTATATCGGATAGGAGTCTAAAGTCGAACAGGAGTTCTATAACAGCGTCATCTCAGTGAATGGCTTGAAGGCCCGGAAATCGGACCTGACATGAACTCTGGTCACCATGGAATGATCGCTCACAGGTGTGAAGCTCTTTGACGATCAATAACATCTGCAGTGTAATCACTGTAATGAAAACACATCGTCCCAAGGTTGATAGATATAAACTCAGGTGGATTCAACGTTCGTTTGGCTCTATATAAATGGAAAATGATTGAGAGGAATGACAATAATAGACGTATGAGTTGCGATGTCTTGCTGTGAATAATTGTTGGTCAGTTGCGTAAACACAAGACAAAAACTTGAAGAGCAGCCTAATCATGGGCGCCCGCACATAGGGGCACGAAGGGCAATTCCCCACCTGGAAATTTAACACCTATTTTTCTAACTACTATTTTTGGGTTTTTAATTAATTTATTTATGTATTCAGTCATTCTATGGACTCGTTGTGCTTCCTTTAAAAACCTACTTTTTAATTAGATCTATATTACTTTTTGAGTTTTTAGCAAATTTCTTCGGACAAAAGAAACCATTCATGTTATAAAGTTTAAAAAATATGAACAGTGAAATTGAGAAATTTACATTAAGAAACCTATATGAAGATAGAAAGTACCCATTATATGTTCTTAATTAGGCTAACTGCTTTGCATTTTTCAACCTCTCGCCAAAAAATTTTTATAAGTCGTGACATCGTGTTTTGTCCACTCCTGCAGAAATTTATGCGGGCCTAATCAATTTATTTGTTCAGTTGTAGGATATAGAAATAATCTAACCAATTTTCTTATCGACTATAGACCTATACTTTTTAGATTTTACAGACTTGCTTTGGAACATGTTTACTTATTGTAGGCCACTCAATGTGTCTAATAACTAACCTGCTGGTTATTTAACTTGTTTTGCATTAATTTGCTTTTTACACAGGCTATTTTTTTATCTATTTACTGCGTTTTATTATGTAATTAATCTTTCCTTATGTTTACATATTTTACTATCTATATATAGCCTAGGCTTATTCGTATACAACATATCTGAATTCCCACAACGTTTAGGCCTACTTTTATCCATTCATTTATTTCCAGAAACTTTCTGTTGGTGGTCTTTCGACTACGTAATGAAATAAATTGCGACAGTTCAGTTGGCTATAGGATAGGCTATAATCCGATATAATTATAATCATGGATAGATTGATCATTAAATGAACCGATTGATCTATAACGACCTATAAATGCTGTTTAAGGAATCAAAATCAATAACTCTTTTATAGCTTTTAGTCGGGGCTTGATCTGTGACCTCCGGACACGAGTACTAAGCTTTACCTTCGGGGAAGATGTCAGTGTAGGAGATGCCTGTTATAAGACAAGTGAAAGCCATTAGTCGGCTGTCTTGGATCGACCAGACGAGATCAGAAAGCACCAAGATCACGTGTACAATGATGATGACTTCCCTAATATTATACACGAGAGCAAGACTAACTATAGAAAGCAATCCACCAAGGGTCGGCCATATCTTACCTCAACGAGCAGCCATGGTATACGCAAATATGCACGACACTGCCAGGTTGGCTGTTTTCCGTCTCGGTAACAACAATCTGGACGTGGGGCGCGGTGGTGTAGTGGTGGCGTCGTTGCCTTGAAGCCGGAAGGTTCGAGGTTCGAATCCACCTCAAGTCGCCGCGTAGGGACCTTGGGCAAGTCCTTCACTCGCAATTGCTCACCGCGTCGGCGTCAAACTCCGATGCAGTGTCCGCGCTGTAGTCGGGAGCGCCTCTGATTAGCGGTTGAGGACTGGAAGAGGCGCTATAACAAGTGCGCATACAAACAAACAACACGTACTGTAATGTATCCAATGCAAGCTTTTTATGCGACCGTTGGTAACTACATTATCACAATACATTGAAACTGCATTATCACATTACCTTAAAACTACATTATCATATTACATTAAAAATACATCACCACATTACATTAAAACTACATTATCACATTACATCAAAACTACATTATCACATTACATTAAAACTACATTATCACATTACATTAAACTACATTATCACATTACATCAAAACTACATTATCACATTACATTAAAACCACATTATCACATTACATTAACACTACATTATCACATTACATCAAAACTACATTATCACATTACATTAAAACCACATTATCACATTACATTAAAACCACATTATCACATTACATTAAAACTACATTATCACATTACATTAAAACTTATAACTACAAACCTGTCGATTTCTTCTTAGGTTATCTGAAAAGCATTACTATGCTGTTGAATTTACCAAGCATGTTAATAATTTAAAGAAAACTTGGACCCTCATTCGAAGTATAATTAAAATGGATGAACAACATATTAAAATTGAAGCACTAAAAATCAATGGAATAAGAAATGATGACCCTAAAGTGATGGCTAATACTTTTAATAATCTCTTCTCTGACATCGCTCATACTCTTGCCCAACAAATTCCCGCTCCTAAATCTCCTTTTAACACATACCTTGACCCGCCACTTCCTTATTCTTTTGGCTTGGTTCCTACTTCACCTGAGGAAATAAAAAATTTGAGCCACTTGATCCACGACAGTCACAGCCGTGGCGTTGATGATATCGACCCTCATATTGCTAATTCTTACATTTCTCAAGTCGCAGCCCAACTAGCTGAAATAATTAATTGCTCCCTCAATACTGGAGTTGTACCTGATGCTATAAAAATTGCAAAAATAGTCCCTATTTTTAAAAAGGGTGACAGGGAGAACCCTTCTAACTATAGGCCCATATCCATTCTTCCTTTTTTTGCCAAGTATTTTGAAAAAATAATGCATGATAGGCTCAATAAATATGTAGAAAAATCTCATATTATTTTTCCATACCAATATGGCTTTCAATCTGGTCGATCTACTTTTATGCCTTTAATTGATATGTATGATAAAATTTCTAAGGCCTTTGAAAACAATGAATATTCTATTGGTATCTTCTTCGATTTAGCAAAGGCCTTCGATACTGTGAATCATGAGATCCTATTAAAAAAATTAGCTAATTATGGCATCAGAGGCATCCAATTAGCTTGGTTTACCAGTTATCTCGAAAGACGTCTCCAGTGTGTTTCCTGCAATGGAGCTCTCTCAGACTTTAGAGTTGTTAGATATGGTGTGCCCCAAGGTTCTAATCTCGGACCCTTGCTTTTTCTTCTATACATTAATGACTTGCCTAATATATCTCCTACTCTTTCATTCATCTTGTTTGCTGATGATACAAATGTCTTCTACTCTCATAAATCCTACCAGAGTCTAATGCAAACAGTAAACAATGAACTTATCTTCATAGCCGAATGGTTCTCTGCTAATAGACTCTCCTTAAACATTGATAAAACTAACTTTATGCTCTTTCGAACTAATAAAAAGATGTGCCCCCAGAATGAATTGCAACTGTCTATCAATGATACCTCCATAACGCAGGTTAGCTCCACTAAATTTCTTGGTGTGTACATAGATCAACACCTCACATGGAATGATCATATTAAATATGTCTCTGCCAAGGTTGCAAAAAGTGTTGGTATCCTTCGTCGAACTTCCCATATACTCCCCCCCACTATCCGTGTTAAATTGTACTACTCATTAATATATCCTTATCTCTCATACTGTAATTTAGTTTGGGCATCTACATATAAATCCAGGCTCAATAAATTAGTACTTCTCCAAAAACGTGCAATACGTATCATAGCTGGAGTTAAGCCTTTTACTCACTCAAGTCCTTTATTTCAATCATTTAATTTATTAAAGTTTCACCAAATAATGACTTTCCAGATAGGAGTCTTTATGTATCGGTTCACCCATGATCTTCTTCCCCTTAACTTTGCAGGGTATTTCCAAAAAGGATCTGAAATTCACTGCTATTCCACCAGGAACTCCTCTCATTATCGAGCCATATCCGCTCGTTTAAACTCAAGAAGATTCCATATTAAATATACTGGACCAGGTATATGGAACTCGTTTCCTAGTCATGTTCAACAAGCTTCCAGTTTACAAAGAGCAAAAACATTACTGCGCAACTACTTGGTTAATGACTGCAAAGATATTTAACCTTGTAGGCACTGATTTTATTTTATTATTATTTGTTGTGTTTGTTTTGCGTTCTTTAGTTAAGTTTACTACATTAATTGTCATCTCATGCTGTTCTTTTAGCCTATTGTTCAATTCATTATGTCAACCGTCTAGCCATCTGTTAAAATTGCATATGTAATTAGGTGTCCCTGTTAGCGGGATATTCATCCCTTAGGGCCTTCCTTGTTACCATCCGATAATGTGAAGCATGTTATACTATGTCTATTGTGTATGTTGATGGTTGGTTACAATAAATAAATGAATTGAATTGAATTGAATTTTTCACGTGTGCAGCCGACAAAAGCTGGTTCAGGACTCTAACGATTTCCCAAAAATGCGCCAAGCTATTTTAAGTGTTTGCATAGGTGCATCATGATTCATGAACACACACACGTACGTACGTATGTACGTATGTACGTGCCTGCTTGCGTACGTACGTGTATGCGAGTGCAAGCGTGCGTGCGCACGTACATAAAATACTATAGATATATAAATGTGATAAATTGCTATCCATTGCTAAGGTACACTCATGGGCGGAGTTTATCAGGGGCTAGGGGCTAACACCTCCCCCCCCAAGAAGACCCAGATTATTTTTTTTACCGTGAAAATGGTATCTTTCCCCGGGCTTAGGCCCCCCCCCAAGAAGGCTTTAGCCCCTCCAAGAACGGAAACCAAACTCCGCCCATGGGCATACACTACTTCCAAGATAAATTTCTCCTGGTTCTGGCTGCATTATTATTGCATAGATCTATGTACGTAATATTTCATTCGCTCTGTGCATTTTGTCGTTTTGCCTGTGTGTTGTCTTTGTCTGCTGGTTCCTTTGTCTGTCCGTTGCTTTGCTGTCTATCTGTCTGTTCGTCCCCACTCCTTCCCTGTCTGTTTGTCTCCTTGTTCGTATGCCTGTCTGCCTGTCTGCCTCCTTGTATGTCTTGCCTGTCTACCTTTTCTTCACTTGTCTTGCTGTCCGGATGTCTTTCTTCCATGCTCTGTTCATCTGCTTGAGCATGCATGGCCGAGTAGATTAGAGACGTTGTTCTGACTTCCAATGTTTATTTAATATCGTCTGACTGATTGTCTGTCCGTCTGTCTGTCTGTTTGACCGACTGCCTATCTGTCTGTGTCTGCGTATGTGTCCGTCTTGCTTCCTGTCGATCAATATAGGACGACACGCTCTGTCTCTCTGAGAGCCAATGCTTTTTGTTTGCATCAACAGCATGTCCTCTTTCTCTTCTTCATCCTCTTCTTTTTCCTGTTCCTCTTTCTCCTCTTCCTCCTATTTTTCCTCTTCCCCTTCCTCCTCAGCCTCTTCCTCGTCCTCCTCTGCCTCTTTCTCGTCATCCTCCTCTTCCAGGTCTTCCTCCTCTTCCTCTTTCTTTTCCTCCTCTTGTTCCTCTTCCGCCTCAACCTCTTTCTCTTCATCCTCCTACTCCTCTTACCCCTCTTCCTCCTCCTCCTCCTCCTCCTCCTCCTCCTCCTCCTCCTCCTCCTCCTCCTCCTCCCCCTCTTCCGTCTATCTCGCAAAAGGCGATCGAGTCGTGCAAAGCTACGAGCTCCTCAGCTGTTGAAACTGTTGCTGACAAAGAAACAAACAGAAAGTCCAATCGTATTACGAGAAGCTGTTTTTTATTGGACTGGATTATTTTTAGTATTAGACCGACATAATTATTCAGCCGTGTACTTACAAAATTTGGCAAGATCTGTCTGCAGCCGTGCATGCAGATAAAATTGAGGTATACACTGTATATAGGCTAGAGTCTATACTACGATGCCACAAACACGTAGACCCTATAGATATTCAAACGGCGGCAGAGGCAGAGCACGGCATAATACAATCGCTACAAATACAAATCGGGTATAACACAGCTGTAAGCTTACTGTAGCCTATTTGATTTTACTCTTTTGTCGAAGTTCGGAGGTGCCCACACTCAACTGGCAGTGGTTAATTTAGGCCTAATCCCTATGCTTTCGGGAGGGGGAGGGAATTCACGTTTCTGTAGACACAAACGACGATTTGGGGTGGACGACACCCTTTGTCCGATCAATTTTTCTTACCACTTTTTAAAAGGTTTTCTCTGTTAACATTTCCCAAAAACATGGTCAATTCTGTACTTTTAAATGTGACGACCTTTTTTAGTTTAAAAACATTCTTCCCTCCAAACCCCCGGAGATGCCCAGATTAAACACCGCACGACAACAGGACAACGATGGTGTCAAGCAATTGTGACTGAAGGACTTGGTGAAGATCCTTAATATGTAAACAGTGACCGTTACACTCGAACCCAGACTCCCCGCGCTACAATGCCATGCTGGACTGTCTGTCTATTCATGCGGCAACCATGCACGCCCATGCACCTGAAGTCACAGATGCAGTGGCATCCTTTGGAAATAGTTCAACAAGTATCAACAAGTACCAATCTTCTCTCTGTGGTCACCCAAATCACCTCTTGGATGACCTCAAATCTCCTCTGCCTTAACCCCTCCAAGACAGAATTTATACTAATTGGCCTCAGAGAGCAACTCAAGAAAATTCCTGATCCCTCTATTTCCTTCAACAATGACTCTTCTTCCAACCACACTTTCTCCGCAAATTCTCCTGTCCGAAACCTATAGGTGTAATCTTTGACCAGCATCTTAGCTTCTCCGACCACATAACCCAACTTTCCCGCACTTGTTTCATGCACATACGAGATCTCCGCAGAATCCGACCTATGCTTGACTTTAAAACTGCATCCACAATAGCCACATCCATAGTTCATGCGAAACTTGATTACTGCAACTCTCTCTTCCTAAACATTGATATAACCCAAATTAACCGCCTCCAAGCTATCCAGAATGCCCTCGCCCGTGCAGTGACGAAAACCCCCAAACGTCACCACATCACTCCTGTCCTGAAATCACTTCACTGGCTCAAAATACCTGAACGCATCGAATACAAAGTCCTCTCACTCACTTACAATACACTTCAATCATCCCAGCCGTTCTACCTTCGTCAGTTGTTCACCATCCAGCCACCTCGTTCAACACGCTCCTCATCCTCCATTACACTGCTTCGCCCTCCCATCACTTCATCACTGAAATTCGCAAACCGCTCCATAGCCATTGCCGTTCCACCTCTCTGGAACAAACTTCCGCCAGCACTTCGGCAAACTTCCGACCCATCATACGAACTCACCAAAACTCCACCTCTCGCTATCTCCCCACAGGTCTTTCACTCAAAACTGAAAACATTGCTCTTTCAAAAATCCTATCCTGATTCTTCTTCTCCTTACATCCCCCGCCACTTCAACTCTAAACATCACCCACCTTAGCCGTCCATCTATCTGCCTGCCTGCCTGACTCTCCGGACTTGACCCGCTGCCTATCGATTTTGTTTTGATTGAGCGCCTGTGAATAAGCTGGTTCCCGCGACTTGGCTTTTGTGGGCGCTGTAGAAGTTTCGAGATTACGATTACGATTACGATTACCGCATGAAGGACTGCAGAGGATATGGGACGGGATCAATGTATGACAGATCGGTCATCATAAAGCTTTTATTGATTTGAAAATGGCAAGAATAGATCATATCGTTAAGCTATAATTATAGTATTGGGTATCATATTAATTATCATGCACATATTATTTTTATTATTAGTTGCGAGAACCAGACTTGCAACGCGCAGATTCATTCGTTTTATTTCTGTTCTCCAGCAGCATCTTCCGTGCAATCGAACCTGGCTCCGGATCTAATAACAGACAGAACAGGAACACGTGCATCGTCAATACCATCCAATAAAACGGCCACAAACAGATTCGGATCGTTTATAGGTCGGTGCTGTATATATATATGTTTATACATTATATATATATATTATAGGCTAATGTATATTGTATGATATAGTCTTATTAGTTGGCCTCTGTAGAAATCGCTGGTTCATTATAGGTGATTGTCCAGCGCAAAATCATCCTGGCGATCAATTGAAATATGCGGACACAATTATTTTACAGTTACACTGTAGATAATTATATATGTATCCGTTGGCTAAAAAGAACCTCATCTAACCTATGCAAATATATTGACTTAACATTGTGGCGCCGTTATCGTAATTAATACAATTCCAATATTCCCTCACTGTGAGGAACCGTATAAAACTGCAGATAAGAAACTATGCGGAGAAAATCAGCTTCGCTATAGCGATACTTCAGGCTATCCTTAAAAATAGCTGCCATCGTTGATTGTTTTAGGACAGGCGAACGCCTTGCAAGCTGCCATATACGGCTAAATTCTATTTCTGGTAAATCTATTGAAGGTCTATCGTCTGTTAGCCTACTATCGTACAGTCTTGCTTCATGCTTGTCATCTTGAGCCAATGCTTTTTGTTTGCATCAACAGCGTGTCCACTTCCTCTTCTTCATCCTCTTCTTCTTCTTCCTGGTCTTCTTTCTCCTCGTCATCTTCTTGTTCCTCTTCCACCACAGCCCCCTTTCTCTTCATCATCCTCGTTCTCCTCCTTCTCTTCCTCCTTCTTCTCCTCCTCCTCCTTGTCCTTCTTTTCCACCTCCTCTTCCTCTTCTTCCTTCTCCTTCTCCTCCTCCTCTTCCGACTATCTCCCAAAAGGCGATTGAGTCGTCGTGCAAAGCTACGAGCTCCTCAGCTGTTGAAACTGTTGCTGACAAAGAAACAAACAGTTAATTAACGAATATTATCAATGTGCTTATAGAGTCTAAATGTTTCTTTTTGCCTGCTAATAATATTGAGTTTTGCTAATAATATTGAAAGTTGGCTGCATCAGTCTATTGTCATGATATTATGCCTAGGTCTGTTGATGTTGTCATGATATTATGCTTAGGTCTGTTCATGTCTGGCTTAGCGCTGAGTGTCGTCTCTGGTATATTCCTAGTGATGCTGCTCATCACTCTGGCTCTGTATCTTCATCGCAGGTACGACTATTACCCACTCACTCATTCCGTACAAATGTTGCTGCTGCTGATGCGATGTCTTTGACCTCATGTATACAGTCATGCTAACACACGTCATAGAAACTATTGAATATAACTATATATAATTATACATATTAATTTATTTATTTTTTTTAGAAACTATTGAATATATTGAATTCAATAGTATGTAGTAGCAAATGCCTTATTTATATTTATTTATTTTATTTATTTATTTCTCCATTTTTATAGCGCCCCTTTAAGCTCATTGCACAGAGGCGCTCACAACGCTTCAGCGCTGACACTGCAGCGGAGTTTCACGCCGAAACGCACGAGAATTTGCGAGTGAAGGACTTGCTCAAGATTCCTAAGCGGCGGCTTGGGGTGGATTCGAACCTGGAACTCTCCGGATCCAAGGCACCGAACCATACACTACACCACCGCGCCCCGTAAAGAAATCGTTGCCAGCGGAAACGTTAGGCCTATCGTTAAAGTTAGTTCTAATTTACATGCGGATTTTCGTTGGTGCTGTTTAACCACACTGTTTGAATTCATTGGTGATTGGTGTCACCCTCCTTCTTTCTCCAGGCTTGGGACTGGCACTGCCATAGTACGAGCAGTGGCGGTTATGGTGGATCTTCAAGAAGGCTTATTGCATACAGTGGCGTAGCCAGGAATTTATGGTGGAGTTGGGAGTTTGGGGGTTTTATGGCCTGGTCGGATGCCCTTCCTGACGTGCACCAACCCAACAGTATTACAGTAAATAAAAGGGAATAAAGTAACAAAGGGAATAAAGCAAAAAATAATTGTTACTACAAGCAATTATTGTTTTGTTTTTCTTATTTAAGTGGATAAATAACCTTTAAATAACATTTTCCTAAGCCAATGGGGTTTTAACCCCGAACCACCCTTGGCTACGCCACTGATTGCATAGTATACTCCCGATTGAAAGCGCAAGTCAGCAATCAGTTAGAATTGCCTTAGAGGCATTTGTCTTAGAAGTAATTAGTTGTAGCAATGGACGCAATAGCAACTCAATAATTAATTATATGAAAGTCAATCGAATGCATAAATCTGAAGCAAGCGCATATAATTATACTATCGACGATTCAAGGTTGAACAGAGTCTTAATTGATATAAATTACACGTCACGAGTAATATAATCAGGCGATAATTTGAATAAATTCTGCCTTGATTTAAATTAGATTTATTTTCCTGTCCAGCATCCCTCTGAGATATGCCGCACAAAAAGTGCCTGAGTTATTAGACACTCCTTAGTGCCACGCAAGTGATAGGCCTACACCTCGACAAGCAAGACGAGTTTCGTGTGTTCGCATTGGAACTCGCAGCTTCCCTCTCGCAACAGTCCATCCATTATCATAGTAGTCCTCGGTGTGGGGTCGCACAAAACTCGTTTCTTAAGTGGATACAAGTCCACGAATAATTGGATTTGTGCGGTTGACTTGTGGCCGAAGCAGAGTTTTCCAATCTGGCGAAGTGTCTGATGGGAAAAATTAGTGTCGAGTGTAAAAAGCAGGGAATCAGTATTTTCATGTCTGGTATATATATTTTAAAGAAAAGCAACGCTTGTGTTCTTCAACACTGCAGATTGCCTTGAGATTTTTTTTGCCCAGGTCTCATAGGACTGCTCTTGCTCAACATCGGGCGCTTACTGTGGTTGAACTCTCCATTTGGAATGACCTTCCTCCCTCCCTCACTGAGGTCTAAACCTATGGCCAGTTTTTCATCATTAGTCTCTCATTCTTTAAAGGCATTTCATTCTCCCGGAATTTCATGCTGAGAACGCCCCTAAATAGTTAATCTTCGATGTGCACTTTACAAACTATAGCCACGACGTTTTGATATATATATATATATATATATATATATATATATATATATATATATATATATATATATATACAAACCATAGACTTGTCTTAGTTTAAATATAGGCCTATATCTACTCATCGCATTTAGGTCTACAACTCATGCCAATTCCATTCTACTGTCACCAGCCGCTGGCTTAGACCCTAAGCAATGGCAGGACTACAGTGTTTGTCGGAGAACAAAGTAATCCGATAGATGAAAGAAAAAACACGTGGGAGAGTAGTACATAATAATTAAATAAACACAATGCAAAATAGGATATATAATTATGTGATATATAAGGAGCAAGTAATGATTGGAGAGTAGTTTCTCTATTGCGTTACCAGTCTGTAAACCTCGTCCGTGTTGCCTAGATGCGGGTGTAAGTAAGTAAGTAAGTGGAGAGGCAAGAATTAGTTTATCGAGTCTAAAATCCTCCACATGCTTTTCGTGCTGTTGTTGGCGCTGGCGTTGGTGTTGGCCTGCGTTGCCCTCCAGTCAACAACGACGACCCACAGATTAAGAGTCACATCGAAAGTCGGACGACTTCTGATCTCTTTATCTCTTTGCTTCGAGGGACCGATGAGATGCGCTGACTGCAGCAACAGCAACAGCAGCAACAGCAGCAGCAGCAGCAGCAGACCTGGTTTAGCTGCTGAAGCTGGCGACTCAATTTCCGACGGAGGTTCCGTAAGATGACCGCGGCAGATTGGACCAATTTGACGAAACGATGGATAAGGCAGGAGGCGACATCAGCGACCTACGAGGATTATTACTGTATACTCAACAAACAGACAAAGGCACGGACACATAGGCACACGTCACACGTACGTAGACGGGCAGACTAGACAAATAGATATAGACAAACAGACATTGACAAACAAGCACAGACACGGGCGTACATAAATAGACACACAGACATAGACAGGCAGACACAGGCAGACAGCCTCTGACATAGATAAACGGAGAGACAGACAGACATAGACAAACAGACATTGACAAACAGAAATAGACAAACATATACATAAACAAACAGACAGACAAACTAGCAACGAGACGCTTCGTCCAACTGATGCACAATATATTTAGACAGTCAAAGAAGGATGGACGGATAAAGATGGGGTGGTTGTACGGACTAACTAGAGGACGGGCGGACGGACGGACGGACGGACGGACGGACGTACGGACGGATGGACACAAGGACGGACGGACAGACGGACGAATGGATCGGGATTGATATCATAGCTGGGCGACAGATGCTAAATGGATAGACTGCAGAAAACCAGGGCTGAATATGTGTATGGACGGATGGACGGATGAATGGATGGATGGATGGACGGACAGATGGATGGATGAATGGATGGTTGGACGGATGGATGGATGGAGAACGTGTTCAATAGGAGATGTAAGATTGATTGACGGATTAATGAACAAAACAAGTTTCTCTTCTGCCATCGTTATACTGTCATGGCGTTGCCCAATCATTAGAGAGCAGTTTGAGAATTTCTAGGAGAGTGGTATAGATATTGTAAGCATAAAGGCAGTTGACATAGTCACGAACAGAACAGTCGGTTTGTCCGAAAAACGTGTGCTTAAAGTTAGTTTGTCGATTTTTGCTCAGACGGCTGAAATGCAACGCGAATCGTTGCCATCTGAACGACTTCCGGTTTGAATCTGGTACCGGAAGTGACATCAGACTGAAATGTCTTCTAAATGGCCGACAGCAGCTTCCGCTTGATCAGTCCGCTTACAGCACCAGCTGCCCATCAAAGAACGTCATCAACAAATGTCGTCTAGCCGACGATGATGGACTCTGCAGGTTTGATTTCTTCTGATTCATAACTCTGTACCCCCTTCTTTATACTGACTTGAGACTAGCATCACTATACAAAGAAGAGCGGCGGAGTTATTGACTCGGGTCGTTCAATTTCATGTCTGTGTGCCCTATACAGTATACACTCCTTGAATCCTTATGCAAAAGGCGATTTAACATTAATAGCATTTCAATGCAGCATTTTAAAATTAAAATTTATTGGTGTGTGGCGTGGTCAGAATGCTGCAGCATAAAATTATTAACGTCAAGCTAGGATAATGTTATTATCAGCGTTAATTAGTAGTCTTGCATGCTAATTAGTCTTGCATGCTAATTAGTCTCGCATGCTGGTTAGTCTCGCATGCTAATTAGTCTCGCATGCTAATTAGTATTGCATGCTAATTAATCTCGCATGCTAATTAGTCTCGCATGCCAATTAGTCTTGCATGCTAATTAGTCTTGCATGCTAATTAGTCTTGCATGCTAATTAGTCTCGCATGCTAATTAGTCTTGCATGCTAATTAGTCTCGCATGCTAATTAGTCTTGGATGCTAATTAGACTTGCATGCTAATTAGACTTGCATGCTAATTAGTCTCGCATGCCAATTAGTCTTGCTTGCTAATTAGCCTTGCATGCTAATTAATCTCGCATGCTAATTAATCTCGCATGCTAATTAGTCTTGCATGCTAATTAGCCTCGCATGTTAATTAGTCTTGCATGCTAATTAGTCTTGCTCTTTGGACGTTGTTCATACTGAAGGCTGTTACAGTCTAATGATTGCGAGAAACCACGTGGTATATAATAATTTATTGTCAACAGTTGCATGGTGAGCTGGGGACATGCTGCAGAGAGACAGCAATAAGCCATGGTAATTATTACCATGTCGGTTCCATTCTAAATAATTATATGCAGAATTGACGTACATTTAGTCATTTGCATCTACGATTCTGCGTGGACATAAAGCCACACGTATGTGCACACACAACCACATACATACATACACTCACACACACACATACTCACACACGCAGACTTACACACATGCATAGAGGCCCTTGAATGACCTTCAAATCGCAACTCGGCCACTTCAACTCCGTATTCAATTCCGTATTCAAGTGCCATTCCGTGCAATGGTTCCATGCCTGGATACAGTAGATACAGTGGATATAGTGGATAGTGGAGGTGGCCGATACTAAAATCTTTCTTTAGTCATCAAACTGAAACCAATGCTACTGCCCCACTCAAAAATGCCGATAAATGATTGGATGGATGGGTGGGTGGATGAATGGATGGATGGATGGATGGACGGATGGACGGACGGACGGACGGACGGACGGATGCGGGGGTGGGTGGGTGGATGGATAAGATACTATGTGTCGTAGAGTCTCAGACTGATGCGTTGCAATTGCAGATCCAGTCATGACATCTGGCCGTCGTCCCTCAGAATCAACAGCTACCGTAGCGTGTCCGAATCCATCCAACCGGAAAAGGCGGCGATCACCGAAGATGATCGATCGTCGACCTGCTTCCGCGTCCCAAGATGTCACGGACATCCGGCGTTGCGAATGGCCCTCATGCGCCTCAGTCCAGACCTCGATGGCAGCCTTGACGGATCAGTCTTCAAGAACTGCCTCGTCGGAGACACGACCACCACCGACTGTACCGGACAGACGGAATGTGATAGAGAGGGAGAGAGACATTCCAGTGGTCAGACCCCGGGGGGCCTAGTGGACAGCCGGACACCTCTGCTGCTGACCACCTGTCGGTCGTCCCAGGTCATCGGGTCGGCGCCGGACCTGATGACGGACACTGGAGGAATGGGATTGGTCAACCGGAAGTGCGTTTCAACGCGTCACTCCACCGCAGAGTACGACGATCCGTACACGTATATTCTGAGCGAGGGGCGACACCTGTCGAATGACTTTTCCGTTTCCTCCAGTTCTTATCTGGTAACAGCACAAGACACGAAAACAAGCAACGTCTCTCGCTCTAGCAGCAGCGTTAACCTCTGCCACCACTCTGCTGCAGCGTGTCCAAACTGTCCGTCCGAGGACACACCACAGAACGCTGGTTCTCCATAGTAATGTGGTCTGTATTCGCCAGGCGGCCCTAGTATATTCTATTATTTCAAAGCATGCGTTTAATGTGCTCTGTATTCGCCAGGCGGCCTCAGTATACTCGATTATTTCAAGGGATGCGTAGAAGAGAAGCAGAGAACCAGTCGAGCGCGGAGGACGGACCAGCGTAAAATGAATCAAAGTTTTACGGAAGTAATAAATCGGATGGAAGAAAATCACGTCTCGTAAAATTAACGACGATAATTGTTATGCTTTAATAGCTAAATTATAAATATATTTATTAGAAGCATAATGCCACACAGCGGAATAAGAAATTTAATATTGATATGAGAAGCTTGAGCTAGATTAAAACTCTATGCGCCATACACATATGTTTGTGTGTTTATGACGAAGTATGATTACGAAATCAAAGTCTTGCTTACGCAATATGCAATCTCCCTTAATTTCTAGAACTCCATCTCAAGCATACCTCTCTCAAATTAAGGCAGTTTTATTTTAATCATGCTGTGGTTGGGAGTAGACTAGTAGTCCCCTTGAAGAGGCACTAAACAAATTCATTTAATGAATAAATGAATGAATGAATGAATGAGCGTACGTACGAACGAACGAACGAACGAACGAACGAACGAACGAATGAACGAACGAACGAACGAACGAATGAATGAATGGTGTAGATTTCAAATCCGTCAGAATCGCAAGGCACTGACGGAGAGGTTTCCCTCCGCCCTCTCCCTCTCCCTCTCCCTCTCTCTCTCCCTCTCCCTCTCCCTCTCCCTCTCCTTCTCCCTGTCCCTGTCCCTGTCCCTGTCCCTGTCCCTGTCCCTGTCTCTGTATCTGTCTCTCTCCCTCTCCCTCTCCCTCCCTTTCTCTCCCTCCCCCTCTCCCTCTCCCACACTCGATGTAACAGTTCCCGTAGATTTTACTTGGAGCCTCTGTGATTGTATCAACTGTGCAGTCTCCTGTATATATTATCGTACAAAGCGCTGTACTCAGTGACATTTGCCGAACACACGCATCATGATATCATGATAAAGAGGAAGCGGAGAAAAGGGAGGAAGAGGAAAGGAGGGGAGGAACGTGAGGAGAAAAATTAGGACGAAGAGGAAGTGGAGATAGGAAAGAAGTGGATGAATAGGACGAGTGAGTCAGTCAGTCCGTGCACAGGACGAGGAGGACGAAGAGGACGAGGAAGAGGACGAGAAGGAGGACGAGGACGAGGAAGAGGAGGACGAGAAGGAGGACGAGGAGGAGGAGGAGGACGACGAGGAGGAGGACGAGGAGGACGAGGAGGACGAGAACGAGGACGAGAACGAGGACGAGGAGAAGGACGAGGAGGAGGAGGACGTGTACGCGTCTGATGTGCCCGAATTCTGCCGGCGTCCATTAAGATGTTACCGTGTTTCAAGTTTAAAAGCCTCACCGACGCGAGTCGCTCTGATCGGCCCAATAATATTTATTCAACCAAACAATTTGCATTTCCTCCTTTGTTGCTATAGAAGTATACGTGTGTCTGAAATGATCTGCACGCTGCAAACTCCTATCCCGAAGCGAAAGGAAAGAGACATCGTATAACACACCGGAGTATATATATATATATATATATATATATATATATATATATATATATATATATATATATATATAAAGAGTCATATATATATACCGGAGTATTCTGTTATGCTTGGGGCATTACGACCATTTTCACGATAGGTAAGTAAGTAAGTGGCCTTTTACTTATGCAAAACAAAACGATGACATTCTATAAAACAGACATTAATTTTGATGCAAAATTTTAAAACGGTGTTTGGATCAAGAGTAGCACAAAATGGTCCGTATACACACAAACCTATAGCATATATATATAATATACATGTATACGTGCAGCGACTAAGAGCGCTTCTGATGCACATTTCACGATATATAGGCCTATATTAAACTGTCCGGTATAGTGCTTTGGAAAATGTCTTCCAGCTCACCATATATAGCCTGTGTTTGGTAGGGCTTTATAAAATCTCTTTCAGTCCACTATGTTGATCAGTGTGTGCTTTCTTTGACCCACAGGAGAAACGGTTTGGCATTCCTCTTCAAATCGGTTTATCAGTTTGTCCGCATGGTGTCATCACAGCCAGTGGATTATGTCGAACAATCCCTTAACAATCCATTATAGTATACATAGACTATTATGTAAGCGATTAATTACGTATTATATATGCTACTGTCCGGTTTATTACTGTGATCCACCCACGCTTCTATTGTATAGACGCTGTATAGGCCTACTTTGCAGCATGCCAGCTTGACAGTTTTCACTGCAGCATTCTGTTTATATACCTTCTCATTGTAGCGCTATAATAATCTACCAGAAATTCCTGCTTCTCTATTTATAAAACACTGTCAAACCTTTACTGGGTTTAACTTAACTTAACGTATGATAAAAAAACCTCTGCAAATCGTCTTTCTGTCATATGGACTATAGCATGGCTCTCGAGTTCCGATTACACCCAGGGGCGCCGTTAGGCGTACGCACTTACGCAAGTGCGTACAGCGCGGAAAGGCAAAAAAATAAATTGTAAATTAAAGCGTGAAATATTATAAGCGATGAAATTCTATTGAATCTACTTTAGTAGTGGACCACGTACACTTCTCACTCACTGCATGCCCATTAAAGATCGTCATAACAGTTCATAACTTCATTTCGCGTATTCTTATTTTGTGCAAGTTGTGCGTACAGAAAAAAAGTGCGTACAGAAATTGTGCGTACAGAAAAAAAATCCTGGCGGCGCCGCTGATTACACCAATAATTCAGTTTGCACTGTTGTCTCACGAAATCTCAAAGTCAGCAGCAGTAACAGGTCTCAACGTATCCGACCTAATTCCATCGTGAATATAATTAAAGCGCTACATGCCGCAGCTGCATCGGCCCAAACGAACTCCTTAACCCTATGTCAGCTGTGCTGGTTTCATGTTTAATTCAGAAGCAGATTTAAACTAACCTGTTTGACGCATGCATGATACAATGTAGCCTATATCTTAGCAGTTTCAGTGCTCGTATATAGTTAGTTTCAGAAGCGTCATTTAAGCCAGAGATGCCACTCTGAATACCATAATGACAAACGCTGAAACAATTCCTCGAAAATTTGACAATACTTCGAAACAAATAGCTAGAATCTTACGTTTATACTATACTAGCTGAATTACCCGGCGTTGCCCGGGAAATTTCGGTTTTTAGTTCCCACTTCCCAGTCAGGCCGCTAGCTCCCACGCCCGGGAAATTTCTGTTTTCGTCCCCCGCCACGCCTGACCCCACTCCCACGCCGCCCTTCTCACCTCGCCTTCTTCCATCGGCCCCAGCCCAGTCTAACCACCTTTGGTGCCCGGCGTTGCCCGTGAAATTTAGGTTTTCGGTTCAACCAACTTCCACCCGTCCATGTTTACGCTATAGTCAGCATTTTTGCCAAACCGCGTGCCAAAAGATCTGACCTCGGCGAAAAGTGAGGTTAAAAATCTATTTTTTCGTTGAAAATCGATCGGCGAAAATTATTGCGTCTTAAATAGGCTACTGATACATACGACACGATATAGATATTAATTAACGGAATAACGCGCTATAGGCTAATTTTAAAATCTGCCATGACGTCATTAATGTACTGGGTTCAATCACCAATATATCATCGATGGTCTCAATGTTTGCTGAAGATGATGGTTGAAAGCAAAATTTAATGGCGTCTTAACAGTGCTAGGATTCGGTTAGAAAAAATAAATTTTCAAGCTCGGCAAAAGGTAATATTTTTGGATCGCGAATCCCGATAGTGTTGTCATGGGGCGATTAGAAGTTGTTTTGTAGTTATTTGGAAAAATCGGTCGCGTGGATGAGGAGATTTTTTATCAAGCTCACATTACAAACTGTATTTTATAGGTTTAGATGCTATATTTACCTTGAAGGGGCGCTATATAAATTATACTTGGTTGATTGATTGATATACAGATTGATATCAAGCAGGTTGCATCAAACCTTATAGACACGAAAATTAAACTCCTATGTGAGTATGGTGTATACTATAGCTGGTCGCAAGAGGACGTGGCTGCACAATGATGATGACACCCAATGCCTCTTGGTGGAAACAAATTAACAAAACGATAATTCACCAAATGACGAGCGTCTTCTGAATTTTGTTTCATGTCTTAGTTGATAAATTATACTTGGTTGATTGATTGATATACAGATTGATATCAAGCAGGTTGCATCAAACCTTATAGACACGAAAATTAAACTCCTATGTGAGTATGGTGTATACTATAGCTGGTCGCAAGAGGACGTGGCTGCACAATGATGATGACACCCAATGCCTCTTGGTGGAAACAAATTAACAAAACGATAATTCACCAAATGACGAGCGTCTTCTGAATTTTGTTTCATGTCTTAGTTGATAAAATATGTTAAAACAGGATGAACGTTGAACAGTTCACTTCACGCTGTCAAAAAGAAGCAGACGAATACGATTTGATTTGTTATGGATTAAATATCTAACAATTAATGTCATCAAGTGATTTGGAAGTAAAAACTTAGCAAAGCCATATTCCGCCGAACTCAATTGTCAGGATTTAATAACAGCAAAAGCCGGAGGAACGATAATGATGACAGCGATGATGATTATGATGACGAAGATGATTATGATGACAGCGATGATGATTATGATGACGAAGATGATTAGGATGACGATAACAATAACGAATACGATAACAGCGATAATTATGATGACAATGATGATTGTGGTGACGTGATTATAATGATGACGATGGTGATAATAATGATGACAATAATGATTATGATCGCAATGATTATTATGACGACGTGATGATAATGATGACGATGATGATTATGATGACAATAACGATTATAATAACAGCAATAATTATAAGATGACAATGATGATTATGACGATGTGATGATATTGATGACGATGATGATAATGATGACAATAACGATTATGATAACAGCGATAATTATGATGACAATAATGATTATGATGACGATGATGATAATGATGACAATAATGATTATGATGACGATGATGATAATGATGACAATAACGATTATGATAACAGCGATAATTATGATGACAATAATGATTATGATGACGATGATGATAATGATGACGACGACGATGATGACGATGATGACGATGATGACGTCGATAACTATGATGCGACTGCCTTAGATCTATCTCATATTCATGTAGTCAATGATTGCAATAATAATAATAATATTACCTTCATGTTGGTAATAACGTTAATATCTACCGTGTGTGTGCGTCTGTCTGTCGGTGCGTGCGTCTGCAGATCATGACGGAGAACGTTTATATAATTAGAGTCTATGATGCAGAGAGCGTTAAACATGCGAACCTATGTATAGTATACACGTAGACATGCATACCTCCACATGCACATCGAAAACAGATGTTGCCTAACATGCACACACATATAGGGCCTATATATATATATATATATATATATATATATATATATATATTTATTTATAAACAAATGGGTTTATAAAATATGTATATGTATGTGTATGTATGTATGCATGCATGTCTGTCTTTGTGTGTGTGTGTGTGTGTGTGTGTGTGTGTGTGTGCGCGTGTGTGTGTGTGTGTGTGTGTATACGCGTATCTGTTTGCGCTCTGTGTATATTTTAACGTGTGCGTATGTGTCTATTTGTGTGTGTGCGTGTGTGTTTCTCTGTGTGTACGTGTGAGAGTGTGTGTATGTGTGTGTGTTCTCGTTTTTGCATACAAAGCATACATGACATGTGTGTGTGTGTGTGTGTGTGTGTGTGTGTGTGTGTGTGAGTGAGTGTTTGTGTGTGTGTGTGAGTGTGTGTGTGTGTGAGTGTGTGTGGACGTGCGTGCCGCACATATAATACATGTGTATATGTATATATATACACACATGTATAGGGAATGTATACACATGCATGTGCGCATGCAAGCCATCTGCTCTAATGGCATTGAGTGAGCAACGGACGACGACTTAAGCAAGGAGCGTCGATTTTTATGAAATCATAATTACACTTGTCCCTCCTACCTTCACCCGCTTCACTCACCACCCTGCCGCCGCCGCCGCCGTGGTCCCGCCCACCGTCGCCTAGCAACGCTCTTCTCCATCGCTTCCACATCAGTGCTGCTGCTGCTGCTGCTGCTGCGGAGGCAGGCAAACCATCAGCATCGACCAGTTATTCAAAGCGACAGCATCATTCAATGGCTGCTTTAAGCGATGCCTTCCCGTGCACGGAGAGGGTCTTCCGTCGACGCCTCGCCTGCTTTGAGGGGCGGCCCACACCCCCGTCCCCGTCGTCCGTCCGTCGGAGGAGGCCACCTAATCAGTTCCACACCCGACGAGGGCAGGGACGGCGGCGGAGGCGAAGGCGGCGGCGGCGACACGGCCTCCTTCCTTCCGCTTGCCAGCGAGTCAGTAATTGGTCGCTGAAACGCGTTTCTCTTTTAAGATCATGTCTGCTAACTGCAGATATACTGTTGTGTCTGTTGTGCATATCATTCTCACGAATAGGCCTACGTCACCGTCGGAGTGAAGTATTAGGGATCGCTGATCCCTGTATGCAAAAATGAGTGTGAATTGCGACGTAGTTAGACTGGGGAAGCTACTGAATTGTTTGCAATAGCTGTGGCTTGCTGCCAGACACATGCAGGCGGTCTGGCCACACTATAAATACGCGAAGGAATTCAGATGCTAGATGTTTCATGGAAATCTCCTGTTAACCGTGCGTGCGTTCGAGTTTGCATTGATGATAGTGCGAATGCAGAGGAAGCACTCTAGCGACCAAGGATGTACCCACCCCTTCTCGCCCCTCCCCTTCCCCCAACATCATCTCACCGGTAACCTTCTCACCCTGCAGGCATGATACTCCGCCTGCTGCCAGTGATCGCGTGTGACGTTAGACGGAAGAATGCAAGGCATCTTCTCTTCAGATGCAGATGTCTTGTTCCTCCGTCATGGGAGACTCGGATTCCGAAGAAGAATCGCAGCGATGAAAGTCCTCCAGTTGAACTGTAACAATTACGACACGATGTCTGAAGCAATGCATCACGGGAGAGATTCCAAAAAAATGACTTCGTTTGCTTTATAACGTGACGCTTTAGTCTAAACAAGTCGACTTCGTTATAAGCAATTACAAGTTTCCAAGTATTAGTGATCGTAAAATATCCCAAGAGAAATTTTTAAAAATCAGTCTGTTCTTCTCCCTCCCAGATGCAGTTAGTTCCTGCTTCAGGGTTCATCACTGCGATACTGAAACTGTGATGCTTTCCAAAGGCGGAAACAGGAATTTTCGAAAAAGGAGGGGGAAGCACAATTTTCGGCCTTGGGGCAGGGAACGTTTTTCGCCTTGGTCATCGAAAAATCTGATGACCTTTTTTTAGTCGTACGAGCCTTGTGTGCTAACTTCTTGGTTGTGGGGAGGGCTTACGGAATTACTCATGGAGGGGGGCACGTCAACTTTCCGAGCCAGAATAGCTGGTCAAAAATAACGAAATTTCTATAAATGTGGGCGTTATGGCCGGATTGGCCTCTCCTGGATCCGTCCCTGATACTTTCCACACTTTCCGACTCTGCTGATGATAGATCTCAAATGCTAGTACCATAATTATAATATTAATATACTCACGCTTTCTTATAATTATCTCTGCCGCCTTTGATATGGTATAGGCCTACACCACGATAATTTGCTGCAACGTCTCAAGACCTATAGGCCTACTGAGATAGATCTAAATGGCAACCGAGGTATATTCAATTCTTTGACTTAGGTCGTATACCTTGCAGACCGCACTCGTGTGCGGATACTAGAAATCTATTGATCACGATGAAGCTTGGAGTCACTGTTTCCCCAAGATCAGTGCTTAAAGTGAGCAGTGGAAACGCCGGAGAAGAGTTTTGGTTCCATGCGGATGAACGATGGGAACGCAATGGAAAAATTTCGATTGCATTAGGAACATCGGAAAGATTTAGCACAATGTGTTTTAAGCTATGAATGCGATTATGAATATGAATATGAATATGAATGCGAATATGAATATGAATATGAATGCAAATATGAATATGAATGCGAATATGAATATGAACTTGAATATAAGCTCACAACGCGCTATATAGGCCTATGAATGCGATATCAAAGGATTCTTTACGTGAATTTGCACGA
>OX457039.1:14170150-14300150 GCA_949752735.1 Lumbricus terrestris | reverse complement strand
CATGCCATATACACAAGCCCCGTGCATGCACAGATGGTAGAAACATCGCAGTCAAGAAACACTATACATCCAGCCATAAATATTATATTTAATATATTTAGATGTACGTACATGTATGCGGACATTGCGATAGTGCATAGAGGTCAACTTCATTTGCCAGTCGGTCTCTCCCTCTCCCTGCCTCCCAGTCGTTTAGCAAAAGCGTTAGATTACAAGCGATATCTGTCTAAATCTTCTGCAGTCTCCGATTGAGTCATAAGACGCTGTGGAAAGACGGGCGACAGGAAGGACAGTCGGGCGGGTGTCTTATCGCTGCGGCGGCGGCGGCGGTCTCTCGAGGCATCGCCTGCGGGACGAGAAAACTTTATGGGCTTCTCCCGATGGGACGGACAGCCTAGCACCCCGTCTACATCATACGAAGGCGGGGAAATACAAGAAGCCCTAACACAAAGGAAATGCTTAAATTATTTGTCTGCATATGTATATATGTTTAAAGGATATATTCGTATGTCATATAGGCTGTTATATGTGTGCATACATGTCTGTAGGACGAGGCGATCTTTATATATGCGATTTATTCACCATGAAGTGACAAATCGACACGATTCATCATCATTGCTCAGTCAGTTGTTGTTGTCGATATAGTGTTCTTTCTCCATTTCATTTTCTCCATTCTCCTCATCCAACTCCTTCCTCTCCTCCTTCTCCTCCTTCTCCCTCCTCCTCCTTCTCCTACTTCTTCCCTGTTCTTTCCATTCTCTTTCCTTAATTATCATAAAGATTAGCTAATCACACGGACCAGAGTGAGTGAATTCTCACACTGATAATATGGTCACATTGACAACTGGCAGCGAAGGAACGTGCACTGGAGTTAAAGAGCAGGTCATCATCAGTCATACAGTAGCTTGCAATTGTTTGTAAACAAAGCCGCATAAGATAATGTGCATTTTAAAGAAATCTCAGCAGAAACGATGCGTGGAAAATGCGTATCGAATTTCAGCCGTAGCCTATATGTAGAACAATATCGTTGATCTCGCGGCTTAGCACTCGCTCAGGATGTTCATAAAAACCGTTCCACTATTGTTGGCAGACTCTTCACTCTTGATTGTTCATGGACAATACAACCCCACCACAACACCTCATCACAACACCTTATCACAACACCCCACCACAGCACCTCATCACAACCCCCACCACAACACCTCATCACAACACCCCAAACATGGCGCTTAAGGCGCTATAAAATGCGCCAGACATGCATAATATTATTAAGTCCTCTGCAGCAGACAAGAATAACACTTATGCACAACCGCCATTCATGCTTATAATTATAATCTACGAGAGCTGCTTAAATCGCTGTCTATAGAGGGCTTACAAGGTGAAATAATCTTAGTATATATACAGTCTGACTCGTTAAATGGATGTAGCAGAAGTATAAATTACATTTACAAATGCCACTTGTCGGTATAATACACAAACATTTGACCGTCTAAATTTAAAATATGGATTCAAAACAATGATACCCTTCTCTTCTGTCTGTTTGTCCGCCTGTCTGTCTGTCTGTCTGTCTCTCTGCGTCTGCGTCGGTCTCAAAGTTAAATATACATACACAACATTGCACACGCATGTGTAAGCGGACAATCATCCTACGACAACGACTAACAATGCTGATTTAATTTATTGCACTCACTTTACGTGCACAAAGTGATTAAGTATGACTCCTGTATACGTGTGAAACAGCAATGCCACATCAGCGGTGCAAAGGAACAACTTCGCAAGCGACATCACACACACGACATGCGCTCAGCAAGCTCACAGCCACAATCGATGGATTTTTATACCGAACAGACCGCTGTGCGTCCGTTATATAGGACTTAGAAGAGGACGACATATAATTATATCTGATGAGGATGCAACGCAGTTTCATTGGAAAGAGTCTCGAAGACCGACGTAAATGCCTGGCGCCGCCACAAGACCGCAGACAGAAACGTCTTCAATGCAGGTGTAGAAGAAAATGAACTCTAGATATATGCACAGAGCTCACTCTCGTGGGTTCATGTTCGGATCGCACGCTTTGGTTGGGTGGCGGGGGTCAGTCACCGAAAGTCAAAGGCCAAAGTTCTTTCAGGTATGTGTAGAAGAATGAGAGGCCCTGCATGGATGAGGTCATCGATGTTAGAAGCAGCGATCCACTCGACAAAATACGAATGATAATCGTTGGTGTATCAGTTGGTTGCGGTAGGAGATTGATATGTGCGGAGGCGGACGAAGAGGCTGCGGCTGTTGGGCTGAACGCGAGAGGACGGCAGATGCGCATGCGCCGACGGATGGCACGTGTCTTGTTGTCACGGAGCGAGACAGCTCGGAACGAGACACTGGAACTTCAGACGAGCATCGTCCTGCAAATGCATGTACAGTTTGCACATACATACAAAAGTCATACTTGTATACAATGTACATACATACATACATACATGCATACATACATACACACATACATACATACATACATACATACATACATACATACATACATACATACATACATACATACATACATACATACATACATACATACATACATACATACACTGTGTCCGGATAAAAAGTAGCCCCGACAAAAAAGTGTAATAACTCGGTCAAAACTTTTAGGATTTGTCTGAAATTTTAAACACAGCAACAGTGACCATATTTACACGACATCCTAGAACCGATTAGAAATATTCGTGAGTTTGTCCAATTTATGAGCGTTTAAAATGGAGCACCGAAAAATTGAACTTTCCAACATGGAAAACCTGAAAAGAAGTGAAATTCAGCTATATCCGGTGTTCAAAATGTTCTCCTTGTTCACGGACACACGACCGTAGACATAGACGCTACTGTTTGATGGTCCGGTCGATGATCACTTGGTCAAACACCTGCCACTCTTCATTCAGACGCGCCCTACGCCCTATACGGTTATCGATGCCATGAATACGCGTGAACGAAAAACGCGCTCCTCCAGTAAATGTACCTGGTACTCCGGATCGAGGTCTGTACTGCTTGTCGGCCACAGCTGCGGGATATGAAGCCGAGTGTATCCCTGGACAACTACTACGTATACGGTCGTGTGTTCGTGAACAAGAATGACATTTTGAGAACCATATATAGCTGAATTTCACTTCTTTTAAGGTTTTCCATGTTGGAAAGTTCAATTTTTTAGTGCTGCATTTTAAACGCTCATAAATTTGACAAACTCAAGAATATTTCTAATCGGCTTTAGGATCTCGTGTAAATATGGTCACTGTTGCTTTGTTTAAAATTTCAGACAAATCCTAAGAGTTTTGGCCGAATTATTACACTTTTTTGTGGGGGCTACTTTTTATCCGGACACAGTGTACATACATACATACATACATACATGCATACATATATACATATTTGCATACATACATAATACAAACAAGCATACATACATACATACATACATACATACATACATACATACATACATACATACATACATACATACATACATACATACATACATGCATGCATACATATGTAGCAGATTAAGTCTGCAGGATAACTTAAGATAGTACACATACAGACAGAAAGTGAGAGAGACAGACATACAGACAGACTGATTACAGACAGAGACAGGTAGAGAGCCAGAGGAAGGCAGACAGACTAATCACAGGAAGAAAGAGTAGGAAGATGATTGACTAAGCAACAGATGGATCAGCGTCCAATCAAATGAGGACACATAGGTGAAGGAGCTGGAGGCTGCTAAGGTCTAGGAGAGAGATTCAGTCCGGAGTGACCAGTCGAGATTCGGGCAGCAAACAGTCAAGAGCTCAGAAGGAGCCCAGTCGATCAGACAGTCATGCAGTCGAGTCGAGCAGGAGTCGGATAGCCAGCCAAAGAGTTGAGCTCAGTCATCGTCAGTTAGTTTATTATGGTTTAATTCAGTCAGTTCGTAAAACTTCGTATAATAGTCAATTTACTAGTTAAAACATCATCGATGTCAAGATTATATCTGCTGCTCTTCATGGACAAATAAATGTTGAAACATCAGAAGCTAGTTCCTCACTTCCTAGTCGGCTAACTTGTATTCGCCAAGCGACTAGACAGACATTATACATACATACATGCATACATACATATATACATACATATACACCAGACGAAAGCTGTTGACGGGATTCGGTTGGATGATTCTACGTGTCTGCGAGGGATCGCCACTGATGACTGTTTCCGGCTCACTGTGACTTATTTTGCTAATTGATGAAATTTTCTTGTTGTTATGACACTTAACATCATTTCGGCTAGTTAGCGCAGAGAGCGCCTCTGAGTAGGTTTCTTGAAGAGGCGCTATATAAATACTTGAAATAAATAAAATAAATACATACATACGTACGTACGTTCGTATACGTACGTACGTACATGCATCCATTCAGACAAGCATGTTTAGATACTCTACATTCATGCATTCATACTTGCATACATGCATAAAGACGCACATACAGACGTACGTTACGGTGCGTACGTACTACGTACATACATACAAACACACATAAGCTTACACACCAATAAGCATGCACCTGCATAGATTGGGGTGGGAAATTAAGAGCAGCTGACCTTGTCTGGGCGGCATAGTTGTTTGGTTCGGTTGCAGTGGAGCCTTCGGATGCATCGTCCGAACTTGCGAATGCAGGCGAGATCATCTCTCCTGCATTTGACACATTCTGTATCCGGTCGAACGAAGCTACAGGCGCCACACGATGTGTGTTGACACTCTGCCTGACATGGCTGCTTCCTCTCCGCATTGTCTCTACATACACATGTGATGATTTCATCATTGATGTCATCATTGCAACAATAGCACTGCAGTGACGACTACAGTCACGACGACGACGACGAAAGTGATCATGATGATGACAACGATTATGACGACGACGATGATTATCATTATGTTATTAATATTGCTGTGACTGTTTCTAATTATTATAGTTGTTATAGTTACATGTATTGTAGTCACTATAGTTGTTTCTAAGTTAGAATAATTATTGTTTTTATTGTCATGCCCAATGTACTGGGTATTCCTCGGGATTTCAAAAATTAGGGATTCAATCTTTCTGGCAAGTCTATGTAGGCCTATAGGCCTAGTGTGCAATTTTTTGCTATGATATTATTATAATTGCTGTCGTTGTTGTCCTAGTCATTAGGCTCATCAACATCATCATCGTCATCGTCATCGTCATCATCATCATCATCATCATCATCATCATCATCATCATCATCATCGTCATCTTCATAGTTATTATTTCATTGTTAATGAATGAATAAAGACCGCCTGCAGCGTATACCGTCAAGCTCAATCTTGACAAACTAAAGCATTTTCAGCGCATATAAATATTTCCCAAATACTTAAACCTGCAAAAGGAGTTGCAAAGAGAGCGTGCGCGCGGTTTCTCATCGATGTCCTTGCACGCGTCGGAAGTTTGTTTGTTCAAAGTTGTTTCAGAACTTCTCTGAGTTTGGATATCCCTTTCTCTTCCTCTGTCGACGGCAACACCCCCCCTCGCTGCAGCCTGTGTTGCCGACGCCTCGTTCCCTCCCTACTCCCGCCGCCCAGACCGCAGCCGCCGCCGTTCCGATGGAAAGGCCGACACCGATTGATTCAAGAATCCCAGCGACGACTCATCGCTGTGCAGCCCGTGCGCTTTACTCGACTGATTGACGATACACTGAGCCGACGTCGTGCACGCGTGCGCGCATGTCACTTGATATTGTATACATATACAATGCACTGCACGAGAAACGCTGCACTGTGTTGTATCTATTCGGGGGCTGAGCCTCTGAGGTCTGTTATTTTGATCACGGACGACTCTAACACGGCCACAACGATGTTGTAACAAATCGACGAATTTTCTTGCGCTCGGTGCCTATCGCTCCTTCCAACGCGGGCTTTGTCTGCCCCCGAGAACATGTCCCAGTGGACTAACAACTGGTGTCGGCTACTACTTTGATTTAACGCCTGGTCTTTTACGGAGTAGACCGTATTGGACCGGATAGATTGAGGCTTTGAGCTATACGAGATTAGATTGTATTTAATTTAATGAGATTTATATTAGATTATTATTAGATTAGATTATATTGCATTACATTAGATCAGGTCGGATGAAATTGGATTATAGACCGGATTAAACTGGTTCGAATTATACATTATCTATACTGTATAATACACAAACACACATTACATTACATACATATACATTATGTAGACTGTATCATACACCAGATTATATTATACCAGGGTGAGAATTGCCGGGGGGGTTGGGGGTTTCGACCCCCCCAGTCTTTCTTAGAGCCCCATGTTAAAGTATGTTTTTTACACCCCAATTCCAAGTGGATAATGGTCCAACCCCCCCAGTTATTTTTCCACAATTCTCACACTGTATTATACTATACAAGAGTAGATCAGATTAACCAAGACAGGAGTAGACTCGATTAGATTAGATAAGGTTATATTTAATTCGACTAGATTAGATTAGATTAGATTAGATTAGATTAGATTAGATTAGATTAGATTAGATAAGATTAGACCATATTAGATAAGATGTCGTACATGGCTGAGCAGACTGCTCTCGCGTGTGCTCGACAGTATTCAGCCGTGCATCGTGGAAAACACTTGTCGACACTTTGTGGTTGGTCGCTCTGTATTAACCCTACAACGACCAATCATCGAAAATCATTTAACACATAAGTCGATCAATTAGATCAATTAACAAAATGATAATCAATTAAATTACAATTATTGCGGACATCAGAAATTGACTGAGCTATCGGGCACATTAAATCCTTGCTTATAATAATGAAGCAATATTTGGAGGAGAATCGGCAAAATCAAAAGTGAATTCATGTATTAAATTCTTGTTTGGTTCCAAAGTTAATCTTGAAATGTCATAATAATTACTATGCCGTCCAAATATTTGTAATCAGAAATTTATATAGCACCACTTCAAGAAAAACTCCTCGATCTGACAACACAGGAAATGACTCACTGCTGCCTGTATGACAATTACGCATATAATAATAGAGGCCAATATCTTAAGCTCAGTGCGTTTTGGTATTCAGCGCAATTCCACTCATATGAAACTGGACGTGCCCAAACTCAGGCATATTCAACGATTCAACGATTCAAATTGTTTATTCAAAGAGATCAAAGAAACATAATATCAAATCAACAAAACTGACAAAATAAGCATGCACAATCAGGGGCGGATCCAGGGGGGGGCCAATCCGGCCATGGCCCCCCCATTTCAAATCACCATGGGACGTGGCCCCCCCCATCCATGGTGGACGAAAAAAAAATTCAGGGTGTCAGTCATGCACAGGAGAATTAATGTATAAATGTAATTAAAATCTATAATAGAAATAATATATATAAATGTAATCTAAGTCTCTCACGCAATTGCATTGTCTTAATATAAAGCAACGAAATGAAACAATCTTATAACAGTATCCAACTATGATTTATGGCATACAATGTAAGTCAATCGTGTATATATTCGTAGTAAATTTTAAAAACATTAACACAAATAAACACAAGTATAACTAAGTACAACTAACTATTAATTACAAATCAAGTTAACACGAACAACAGTGTTTGGGATGTAATTTATTTTTTGCAGATGCCAAAAAATTTCAGGGCGAAACATGTTATGTTTTTAGTGTAGTCTACATGTGCAAGAAAGTGCGGTGAATGATAACACATGTTTACTCCTTGTTTTTATTTATATCTTACTATATTTCATTCAGTAGTGGGAGTATTTTATTTATTTTAGCCTTAAAACGTCATCACTCTTTTTAGACGAAAAATTAAACACCTTTTTTAAGATTTCGCACGCATGACTACAAAAAGTTATCAGTTTTTTGCGATGCTAAATTGAACACCTTTTTTTGAAAATTTCGCACGGAAGAGTAAAAGGTCATCACTCTTTTTAGACGAATAATTAAACACCTTTTTTAAAGATTTCGCACGGATGACTACAAAAAGTCATCAGTTTATTGGGATGCTAAATTGAACACCTTTTTTTGAAAATTTCGCACGGAGGAATAAAAAGTCATCACTCTTTCTAGACAAAAAATTAAACACCTTTTTTAAGATTTAGCACAGATGACTACAAAAGGTCATCGTTTTTTGGGATGCGAAATTAAACACCTTTTTTTAAAAATTTCGCACGGAAGACTAAAAAGTCATCACTCTTTTTAGACGAAAAATTAAACACCTTTTTTAAGATTTCGCACGCATGACTACAAAAAGTCATCAGTTTTTTGGGATGCTAAATTAAACACCTTTTTTGAAAATTTCGCACGAAAGAATAAAAAGTCATCACTCTTTTTAGACGAAAAATTAAACACCTTTTTTAAAGATTTAGCACGGATGACTACAAAAAGTCATTAGTTTTTGGGATGCGAAATTAAACACCTTTTTTGAAAATTTCGCACGGAAGACTAAAACGTCATCACTCTTATTAGACGAACAATTAAACACCTTTTTTAAGATTTCGCACGCATGACTACAAAAAGTTATCAGTTTTTTGCGATGCTAAATTGAACACCTTTTTTTGAAAATTTCACACGGAAGAATAAAAAGTCATCACTCTTTTTAGACGAAAAATTAAACACCTCTTTTAAGATTTCGCACGGATGATCAAAAAATGTCATCGGTTTTTTGGGAAGGAAAATTGAACACCCTTTTTGAAGATTTCCGGCGGATTACTTAAAAAAATCTAGTTTTCGGGAAAGAAGTTTTTAAGTAAAGTCAATATTTATTGAGATCTTATGGCACTCTTATAAGCACTGAAAAGTACAGCTATTTTGTTAAGAGAACAGCTTAAAATGCTACCATTGCAATGTGAAAATTCAAAAAGTTTCTGGTGGGGAGGGGCATATCCCCTCCCCACACCCCTCCCCTACCACTCTCGGCGCTGCGCGCCTCATGATTGTCTTCAGACGGTGAATTATGTAACCCTCCGGAAACCTCAATCCCCCTAGAGGTGAGGGCTAAATTAAACTCTGGTTCCGCCAAAAATGACTAAAATAGTTAATCAGATTTCCAGCGAAAGATCAACAAAAAAGTTTCCGACCCCAGCCCCAAAATTTTTTGGCCCCCCCCTTCGAAACGTTCTGGATCCGCCACTGTGCACAATGTACATTGAGCCAAATAACATCAGATAAAGGTAAATGATCCATGTGAAAGGTCATAATAGGTCGCAGTTAACCCAGAAAGGGAGCGATCCCGCTAGCCTAGGCACCCACTAACAGGAATTAGCATCACGATTGCGGATAATGTAAATTAGCTCATAAGTAGAATGGAGAGAAGAAGTAAGAGCTATAAGGAAAATTAAAAGTGATTGAGGCTTAGTGTGCATTCACAAGACCAAGACAGATGAGAGGAAGTGGAAATACAAGTGGGCCCAGCATTTACTGTGGACTGAAGGATAAAGAATAGCATGATGAAGGATAAAGAAGAGCATATAGCACAATGCACTGACCAGCGACTTTAGTTATTCTCAGAGGCTAGTAATAGTAGCAGTGTTCGCACTTTGGAAGTACCAGTCATAAGCCTGGAGAAAGGAGGAGGGCGTGGTGGTGTAGTGGCTATGTTTTTCGCCTTGCAACCGAAGGTTTGCAGGTTCTAATCCACCTCAAGCCGCCGCGTATAGGGACCTTGGGAAAGTCCTTCACTCGCAGTTGCTCCGCGCTTCGGCGTGAAACTCCGTTGCAGTGTCCGCTCTGTAGTTGGGAGCGCCTCTGAGTAGCGAGCTTGAAGGGGCACTATAACAAGTGCACATACAAACAAACTTGTAAATAATCCTAATCCGAGTTTCAATTTGCCACGCATGTATACCAATAATAGTATGATAGGATATTTAATTTGCTCATCAATAATTCCTTGATTCGTTCACTGCAGAGATTTATATAGAGCCCAATCCAAGGCCACTACTAAGAAGTGCTCCTGACCCAATTAAGCACGGCTACAAATGATAGTTTCAGGTCAGGATAGAACGTATCGAATTCTTAGTTATCAAACGCAGATGTATAAAGTATATTTCGGTGTAATTATAATCGAGTATAAAATAGCTGTGAAGAGTGAAGTGAACAGTTTCGCTAAAATAATGTCCTCATGCGATTGAAGGTCAACTTCTATGCCCTAAGAATAACACCGCCATATATACGGCCATTGTCTCGAGAACCTACTCTCCATCCGTGGAGCCTTTAGAGGATGTTTACCGCCTGACGCGTGTAGCCGCATGGCCAAAAATCGCCCTCAGAAAAATTCTTTTTATCTCATACCGTTCGCGCAACTGCGGCGCTAACGAGACTCTTGTGTTTCCCCGTTCACATAAATAAACCCGTGAGATGTTCCAAGTGGCTTTCTATCGGAGAGAATATTATGTCTCTTATCTTCGTCCCGTTTCGTCACGAGATAAAACCGTCTTGGTATCGCCCGCAATTGCTATTGTCTGTGTATACTATACACACGTATAGGCCTACACTATAATATGCTACTCGAGTCTCAGCCTGAAGTTTGCCGACTAGCAGCTGGCATACTACATGCTCGTGGAATGAGAATGTTTCAATCAATAGTCAGAGCAAACCTTATCATATCTGAGAAATATAATTCAAGTCAGGATCTATATTCATAAGCGATCTTATCTAGTATCGCACATAGCACTGATAGCAGCTTGATTGGCGATCTGATAATAATAATAATAATTTTAGGCAAATATGTCGATCATGTCGTGGTTAAACTCAGCTTTGAATCTGAAATTCGGTAGGCCTATACGTGGAGTCAAACTCTGATTTGCAATAAGTGAACTGATACAGATATAATATCATATTGGATTCGCCTGTTAAAGAAGGACCCATCACCTATCTGGCTTTAATTCAACCAATACATGTAATTGACATAGCGCCCCTTAAAGTTAACTACTCAGAAGCGCTCCCAAACCCAGGCCCCTCCAAAGAGGAAACTCTTAATTTATCTTGTATTAAATAAAACAGCGAATAGTTGATCTAGTCAGCTATTCTTTCTATTGATTCAGGTATTGCGGCCTTGCAGGACCATCAGATGATTCACATTGTACACTTATTCCTAAAACTGGAATTGAACGACCAACGACATAGACTTTATTAAGCTTATATAATTTATCTGTCTCATTTGTGCAGCATTCATGTCTATTGGAAAAATTTCGCATAGGTCACGTACAGCGTAGGAGTTTGATGCTGGTGGGCAAAATAGGTATTAGGTAGCAACTGGCCTGCAGACGCGACAAATCGCCTACATACAATTGCAGATCGTCACCTCTTTGCAACGTAATTGTAACGTGTATCCTAACAATAGAGGGCAGACGGTTCTGTTCCATCTTAGCATACTGTCGGACTATAGCTATCAGGCAAGAACGCGCAGACACGGCATAGCAATTCATTTAGGCGTATACCTGGAGTTCTTTTTGCCTTCGATGCTGCCATAATTCAAATCGAATAACAAAATCCACAAAGTTTAAACGTTAAGAACACTGTTTCAAAAGTCAGAAAGAATAGGTAGCATCATAGGTTTCATAGCATTGACGCAAAAACGATGTTGCCATAAGTAATCGAAGTAGATAAGAAAAAGATTATATTTTGCACTCACGCAACAATTTTTTCACGAAATCATGCAAGAGATGAAAAATGCAACAAAAAGAAATACAGGAATCAAGGTGGCATCGGCGGCGCGCCGAACCAAGAAAATCGGCGGCGGCGGCGCCCACGAAATGGCGCGGCGGCGCGGCGCAGCCGGCGCAGAGCTCTGAAATTTATAGGCCTACAAGTAAATCTCGTCGGGAAATTCAGCGCGAAACAGGCAGTCCTAGAAGCACTGTAGGCCCTATGGCGTACTGGAAACGATGATCTGAAGTTTGAGTTCTTCGTCGACGAGTCCAACAACTTTCCAACTCTGACGCAAAGGAACGGTTGGGAGCACGCAAGCGTCTGAAGCAGCGCATGGCAGCACGGCTGCTGATAAAATTGAAAGGACATGGTTTAGCCTCTTTAGCGATGAGAAGATATTCATGGTAGAGATTCGTACAAACACCCAAAATGATCGCGTCTATGCGCGTGTGAATAAAAAACGAAATGTGAATTTCCCAGGGAAAGGCGCCTAACGTCAGTAGCCTAATGACAACAAAATATGGTAGCTGGAGCTGTTCCAAGCATATAATTAAAACCTAAAATAGTTACGCTTCGACTTTGTCAAGGCTAATATACTAAAATGACATAACTTTAATTTGACGTATAACGTATAAATAAATTCCAAAAATTGTCTGAGTTGCATGCTTGCAAAGTTGGTTCAGTTATGCTGGACCACCCTGTACATACATACCCACAGCCTTTTTATAAATATAGATTAGACATTAGACGTTTTATTGATCCCATTACAATCATACATAGCCTACATGATACATGTAACTAATTATAAACGTAATCAGAATTAAGCAAATTCACATAAAGAGTAGGCAGAATAACAACGTGAGAGCAATATAGGCACACCAAAAGGGACAAGTCCTGCTAAGTAGGGTCCTAAATAACATTGAGAAGTACAATAAGACAATGAACAGTGAGCAGTAAATCCGTAGAGAACATTAGAATGCGACAAATTTACTTAATTATGAAACAAAGAAGCAAACGGACAATTTTTAGGAACAGAAGCAAACACTTGTAACAAGAAAAACACAGGAAAGATAAAAAATAAACTCATTCAAAAGAAAGAGAAAAAACTATCAATAGCATGAGTAATCCCTCATACTATTTTAAGAAAACAAAGTATATCGATATACACTTTCAACTGGCATCACAAATACCAATGGACCTGTAGTTATACTATAATATACGCAGCAAGTATATTATTATTTTTAAACTGTTTCTTTTAAATACAAAGGCCTTTCTTTTCTAAATAGGTGCAGGAAAACTGGTTCGTACTTCATACATGTGAGATAGCCATCAAATATAATATGTACATATTACGTGTCTGATTTAGGAGGCGTTCTGTTGTCAATGACGTGTCAGATTGACGCTGGTTCCCTTGAGGTCTAATTCATCGCTTATCGCAGACTCAGAGGAACGGTCATGCAGTCGCAGAATCTGTGCCGCAGCGCCTACACCCCTTCCAACGGATGGTTAAGCATCTGCGGCAACCTCGACCGCATCTCTTCCCAAATCATCATCATCCTCTTCCTTCTCTTCTTCCGTGCACCATGCACAAGGCGGTCAGTTCAATTACACGTCCAGCACATTAGTCTCGCATGGTCGGAGGTCACGCATCGTTGATCGAACGGATAATGAGAAAGGTGCTCCGGCGTCTACAACTCTACATGCATGCATGCTCTAACGACCCGGCTTGAAATCGTTTTCGTCGCCTCTTCTAACGAATTCAATATTCACGCGATAACTTCTTCTTCCGCCTATTCCTGACTTACCTCAAGTTCATTACTGGCTTATTGGTTCGGTTTTCCACACCTGTGGAATCAACTTTGGATTTGGTTACCGCATTGACTTCATTTCAAATGAAGAGGACTTCCATGTTGCCCCATTTCTCGAATACAGCCATCTGCAGGGAGTGAGTGTGCTCGCATTGGAGCTATTATAGTCCCGCTTCCTGTGGCTCTTACCGGTACCGAGGCATTTTTAAAATCACTCAAAACTGAACTTTTTCGTGTTACATCCGGGAGCGCCCACGAGTAGTCCCATGGAAGATTGCTATGGAATTTCTTTGAATGAATTAATATTCTTTGTTAACCAATTATTGCTAATCGCAGTTTGGTGCACATAATCTAATAAACACAACTAAACATGAACATAGCAGCCTATAGCAATAAATGCTTTGCACGCCAGACTGCAGTGCATAGGACGAAGCGGTGATATGCATGAGTAGCAATAGTGGTATTCATAGGCCTACTTTTATAGGTCTAATAGTGGTGGACCTAATAAAGGTAGTTGTAGTAGTAGTAATAGTGATAGCAGTTATAGTGGTATACCGTAAATGGGGTAAAATTGGCGCTGCGGGGTAACTTTGGCACAGGGAACCAGACTACGTATTCTCCACAGAGAATTATTGTATTAATACGCGTGTCTGACAAAAAGCTTTCAGATGCATTTCGTATATAGGCTACCACTGGAATGCTCCCATGCAACCCAGAAATTGTCTTGCATGCACGTTTACCGGATGGTGCAGAACCAATACCAGTCGCAATTAACTTGGATGCCAGCTGAAAGCGACAAATGCAGTTTTTTGTTACCAGGGTTGCACACCTTGGTTACCCCAACTCCGGGGTAACTTTATCTTTTTTCGAATATTTGTAAACCATAGAATATGTTTCAAAATTTTCAAATTCTACAGAGTCGTAAGTACATTCCACAGTGCTCAATGCTCATATACTTTAAAAAATCAAGTCTTTTCCTCAACTCGTTTAGGTGTTATCTCCCACCAAAACCATCCAAACTATGCCAATGTTACCCCATATTTGGTATCTATATTATTCTATAATATATAGTAGCTTAGTAATAGCTGTATAATAGTAAAAGTGGTGGCAGTAAGTGATAGTAGTAGTAATAATGGCATAGCAGCAGTAGTGGATTAGTGGTAGTAGCAATGCTGAAAGTAGCAATGGTGGGAGTGGTAATAGTGGAAGTGGTAATAATGGTAGGCCTAATAGCAATTGTGAAAGTAGCAATAGTAGCGCTAGTAATAGTAGTCCCCAGATTGGCGCTGTGGCAGGTACTACACCGGCATGTGCGAGAGGCACACAGTGAAGTTAAGCAAGGTTCGTATTTGAATGGGTGGCCCCCAGGGAGGGGGTGCCACGGCGGAAGAAAGCCAGGTCATCTGTGCCAACTCAACAGCAATTCCCTTCGAAGTCGGTACATAGTACCAGCATTAGTCGGGAGATTAATGGTACTGTTTCTGCTGTTCCATTGACGCCGTCCTAGGATCCTTCAAACCTCGGCGTTTCGCTTCTGAGAAATGTTTACAGAGCTGTGTGTAAACACGCCTGATGCCTCCATCCAAACGGATGTCATTCTTCTCTATAGATGCAGTCGTTTAGTAACGTGCACGCTCTTAGTCTTTCCTTGTCAGTGGCGTCTCGCCTTCAACCTTAATCAGCGCCATCATAGATGAACGAGTAACTCAATCTTCAGAAGAAGTTGCGCTATAAAATTTTGAATCACGTGTTGCCGGGTTGGGCTGTGCGCTGAATTATTTCCAAAGGTCTCGTCTCAACTTAGCATACAATTTGTAACTTCCTATCTTGACTAATAAGCAATTCACGTTCAAACGATTTCTCAGTGAGATGCATTGGCTTGGGAGCAGTAGGTTCACTTGGTTGATGCATTATAGTTAGATAAGATTGGGTTACAAACAGAGCTCTGCGGTTGGCAACCCCCCTCCCTCGTGGCAGTGGGAGGAAAGACCAATGGATTGTTGACATAAGCGAATTGCATGGTGAAAATGCATCTTCATTTGGAGCTGGTGTCTAAAACATTGGGTGCAGAGTTGTTCGCGCCCTGCTACGTATCGCTCTCTGACAGTCGCTGCTAATTTTAAATTAGTCTATCTGAACGGAAATGCTCGCAGAGTATGTACGTATACACATGCATGTATGTATGCCTGCGCCCAAGTAGCCTATGTGTATTTGCATGTATATATGTTCGTGATCAGCACGATGTCTATCTGCATATATATACTGAGTGCGCCAAAAAAAGACCCCCAAGGATTTTTGCCAATATCTTGGCCAAAAGTAAGAATTTCGAAATGAAATTTTACAGGCTCAAAGACAATTATATATAGCCCCCCGCACTTTAGGGGGCCTCCACACATCCACCATGAATATTTTTCATCATTTGTTTATAATATTGTAAAAATGAAAAAGCAAAAGATGAGTTTAAATCTCTGAACAAACTGCAAAATTATTAGAAAACTACTGATTTTGACATATACAAATTTTGCATATATATGTGGGTACCATTACCAGGCAGATTGATCTTGAAAGCAGTCTGAAATGCTAGTAAGAGATATATAAGCCTTATTGCTAATTTAAACACTTAAAACTACATAAGATCGGAACTCAAGTGCCATGCAATGCATTATGAAATGGCGTCATTATAATTATTGTGTACACTGGGGACTCAGTATGCATTCTGCTTTTCCGAATTTAAACAATCAATCACATACATTTCTATCGCGCCTATTAAAGAGATCTACTCATAGGCGCTTTCAACCCAGACCTGGTCAAAAAGAAAAGCCGTATGAAGACGAATGAAAGAGTCTGCAGTCATGGAGAAGTGCTAGGAGAAACACAGGGAGGCTATTCCAGATATCTGGACCCACCTTCAGTAATGCTCTTCGCTGCATGATGACAGCACGCAAAAAAGGGCAAGTAAGTCTCCACGGGCAGTAGCGGCGCTAGGGGGGGGGGGGCTAGGGTGGCTAAGCCCCCTAAAAAGGCCATCTAACTTTTCCCATGTGAAAAATAACCACAGAGGTAAGCACGAGGTTCGACCAAATGACTATAAAAAATGTCATAAGAAATTTTGACGGGTGAAATGGAAATTTTTCTTAAGATTTTGGTCGATGACTAAAAAAAGGGTCATCAGAAATTTTGGCGACTGAAAACGGAAAGTTTTTCCGAAAATTCAGCCGCCCCCACTTAAATCCTGGCGCCGCCACTGTCCACGGTTAGCTGAGCGCTGTGAAAGGGCAAGGAAGACTCCACGGGTAACTGAGCGCAGTGAAAAGCGGTCCATCCAGAGAGACAGAAGTCGGGGTGAAAAACTCACATTGGTAGGATGGAGCTTGAGCTATAGGGTCTAACACTGACGAAAGCACGGAACTATAATGTTAATTTGTAGTATGTGTCGGTGCTAAACACCAGGACAAATCAGGTAAAATGCCCTGAAAAGAACCATTTGGCCTGCCATGGTCGTTGTCCTGCCGCAAGATTGCCATAAATTTTCTCTGCCAAGAATTTATTTGGGGCATAAAATCGCCTCTGTAGCAGTGCACTGGCTATGGTCCGGTTAGAAAAATGTCTGACCATGAATCACTTTAATAATATTTCTCAAGCCGTAAAAGATGTTCGCCTATGCTTTAACGCTAGACTGGAAAATTACTGTCGATAATTATTAGGCCTAACTCTATTTTTCACAATAACATTGCAAAAAATATAATTAGGCGTAATTATTAATGAATTGATAATAGAAGAATGTTGATTCGTTGAATAGACCTACAACACATTTGTGTCATTTCATCGTGCTTCTGTAAGGCTGGGCCCCCACAGTTTTCCTGAACAGGGTCCCCACATTTGTTAATCCGGCCCTGGTTGAATATCACGTCTGGACCGGGTACTACGCTCTGCGGCGCGCCTTATATAGGGCAAAACCCCAAAATATGCATGATGCTGGAGGTTCTTCACTGGCTCCCTATCTGCTAAACAGCTAAAGGTTCGAGTTAAGGGTAGCTGCTCTGGTATATGGCGATGTTGTTAGGAACTCGCCCAATTTAACTGCGAGGGCTCTGCTATTTATATCACGTCCTGTATCCAAGGACCGTCGTGAAGGACGTTGTTCCTGTATATACGCTCTACGGTAAAGGGAGTTCGCTGTGTTCCCTTTGCTCGTACTGCGACTGTGGAAAATCGAGTCTTCTCTGTGGTGTGCCCAGTGACCTTCCCTTAGAGTTGATTGGCTGCTTAAGTATAACCTCAAACCAGTGGCGGCGCAAGGGGGGCTTAGGGGTGGCTAAACCCCTCTATAAAGGCTAAATCCCCCCCAAAAGGTAATCCGGGAATTTTTGACATGCAAAACTGCCTATATTTCTACGATTTTCGACCGGATGACTAAAATGTCGTCAGAAAGTTTGGCGGATGAAAATGGAAAATTTCTATGAGATCTCGGGGGCGGACGACTAAAAAAAAGGTCGTCAGAAATTTTGGCGGATGAATTTCCTCCGCAAGGACTCAGACCCCCACACTGAAATCCTGGCGACGCCACTGCTCCAAACACACTTCCACAGTATAGTCACAGCCGCTACAACAAATCTTCAATCTAACATTTTTGCTTATAATATTCAGCAACAACAATCGCATTGGACTTAAAAATAATAAAATTATAGAACTTTTAATTACAAATATGATTTAGCCTAGTTATAAAAATCTTTTTTCATGCAAAAACCTTAAAAACCATTATAAAACTTAAAGCTTAGGTCTTAGTATGGCGTAATCCAAGCCTGATGCTTAACTTAACAGTTGCAGTAAGAAGCTCAAAGTTAAACAACAGAAATTGTTCTTCGTTTTTTATCCTTTTCATTCCTCATGTTGTAATAAGTTGCAGTATATGTCATCTTAATTTTCTTGAATAAACGAAATATATAGCCTAGAAACATGTATAACTGTATCACTGTACCTGTCGAAAATTAAATTTAAAATAAATTTTAACCATGTGGCTCCTTTTTCTCCAACTAAGAAAAAGTGGCCATAAAGTCAAAATATTTTTGGAACGACTGGAGCATATTCTGAATGTCTGCACAGATATAAAATTCTGCATAGCAACTCCTGGCATAAGTACTTAGAGATCTTAACTTAAACTTGATAGAGGACACAACTATTTTGGTGGAGGATCGCTTATACGGAAGCGAGGGACCGCCATATCCCCACAGACAGATGGAACAAATCAATCGATTTGCTCTCTTCTTACAAGCACCATAATCGTGTTTACGAATTATGCAAGATTTACTCCACTCGTATTGAGTCGTATACACAACCCATCCCACTCAATCCATGGCTACTTGTAGACCTTCAATGACGACATTTCTGCCCTGTCCTCAGGTTTTTTGTGTAAGCTTATACTTTGCCGGTTTAGACAATATATTATCGGTTTGAAGTGGAAGCTAATCTTGCGACATGAGTTCCTTCCTAAGCGGTATTAAGTGTAGACGCTACGCGAAGCAAGACTTCTCGCTCCAGACGGAATTAAGTATGGGCCACGGATGAGAAGAGTTTTCCGTCTAAGCGGTTGTATTAAGCACGTGTGTGTGTATGTGTGCGTGCGTGCGTGTGTGCGTGTGTGCGTGTGTGTGTGTGTGCGTGTGTGTGTGTGTGTGTGTGTGTGTGTGTGTGTGTGTGTGTGTGTGTGTGTGTGTGTGTGTGTGTGTGTGTGTGTGTGTGTGTGTGTGTGTGTGTGTGTGTGTGTGTGTGTATTCCACGTGGAATCTCCTTCTCCCGAAGGACGTCGAGTCGGGAAGGACTATAGTCTCGCTTCTCGAGAGTTTTTCCACCGTCGAAACAAGTCAAGCCTAAATCAACTGCAGGTTCACCTTCTGCGTTCCGCTTACTCCTCCTCCTCCTCCTCTTCCTTCTCCTCTTCCTCCTCCTCCTCTGCCTCCACCTCCTCCACCTCCTCCTCTTCTTCCTTCTCCTCTTCGTCCTCCGCTTCTGCCTCCTCGTATACTCTTCCTCCTCCTCGTCTTCGTCCTCGTTCTCTTCTTTCTTCTTTTCTGCCTCCTCCTCCTCTGCCTCTTCCTCCAGGTCCCCAGCCTCCTCCTTCTCTTCCTCCTCTTCCCCTCTTCCTCTTCGCCTGAATGCGAGAGTTGCTGGAGAGGAATGAGGGGCGCCTCCTCCTACTCCTCCTCGTGATGCTCCCTCTTCTCCGCTGGCGTCGCATTCGGCTTTCCCTGTAGATAACGCGAACACGCAATTCAAGCACTTCTTAAAAGCAATGTCTGGTCACGTCAGAAACTAGCATGGCCAGTACCATCACAAAAGTGTTTGTCTGACAGTAAGCAACGCTTGTTGGCTACAATACTACTGCGTGACAGTCTTCAATTGTAGCTGCGTACTGTTACGTTCGGTTCTACATGTGTGCGTGCTTCAACCCGTGCCAGTGCGCACTGGTTATTAGGACTTTTATAGAGTCATGTGTGCAGTGCTTTATAGAATGATAAAAGGCGGCATACAAAGCGAATTCGCTATAGGTCTACTGATGCGCATACATTGTGAGAAAGTAGGAGGAGCATATATATAATCAGCACTTTAACGAATGAATGAATGAAGAATGAAGAATGAATGAATGAATGAATGAATGAATGAATGAATGAATGAATACTGACACGGGCATTTGTTGTTACTACCAGGGTCCATGTAATGTGCCGCTTCTTGTTCTAATATATACGCAATGTATATATGTATGCGCACTTGTTATAGCGCCCCTTCAAGATAATGCTACTCAGAAGCGCTCACGACTACAGCGCGGACACTGAATCGGAGTTTCACGGCGAAGCGCATGAGCAATTGCGAGTGAAGCACTTGCTCAAGGTTCCTATACGAGGCAGCTTGAAGTAGATTCGAACCTGCAACCCTCCGACTGCAAGACAACGAACAGTAGGCCCTATACCCTCTACACCACCGCGCCCCACGAATATGAGGGATTTTGGCACAGTATAGTGTATAACGGAACCGGATTTTTTTAATGCCGTGCATTGTTCGACGGGGTGGGAGGGGAGAGGGAGGCAAGATAAGACAGGCGCCAAAGATCCGTTATCAAACAGTCAACTGGTACCATAAGAAAATCAGGAACTGAGATACAGCGACAGAGTCCCAGGGATCCATGCAATGACCCGTCCATGCATGCCCTCCATAGCATCGCGCATGCTCTCTTTCCATGCATCGAATGTGGCAAAACAAGAACCCGATAAAAATGAGACTTGCCATAATTATAGACAATTTCCGATATTAGCGCTACTAAATCACTCATTTTATCAGCATGCGAAGATCGTGCATTTGCTAAGATAGAGCAGCGAGTGTGAGAATGATTGATACCCGTGAGTCGCGTATAATATTATAGGCCTACTGCATGTGTGTTCAGGTCGTTGGGGTATCTTTGGTTCAAAATTCACATCTGTTTAACAAGTTACTGTAGTTACACCATACCGCAAACAATTGCAAGCGGGTCACGTGTGTCATTACACGTAGACGTTGGCACTTAGCTATATCGTAACTACACGTGCATCTTCTGTAGCAAACCACAAAAACACGGCGTATTGGGCCAAAAGCGTGGTGTTAAAATAAAGAGCAGGTTCCTCGCTATGCATGCAAGTGATGAAAAGTCTATCAACTTGATTATAATATAAACTGCTGCTTGTATAATGTATATGCTATATTCAGAATATTATATTTAGACTATCTATAGAATATCCATTATCCAACCTATCTTCTCTTTCACAGCGGGCAAGCAAATGCATTCTGCCGACGGTTATATGGTCTTTGCTTATTCCTCGGATCCACACACATTCGAATTATTGTGTATAAACCTATATATCGTACGCGGTGACTCCTATATTGTAATCCGAGTCAACAATAGTTCTGGTTTTCCGCTGCTGCATGGTCCGTGGGAGGCTGCTATATGGATTGCATTTCGTCTTTCTGCATCTTCTCTCTGCAGTGTGTTCTTTGGTGTCATTCAGCTCTTGGGTTAATCTAATCTTATCCAGACGACTGTTAGTAGTAGTTGCAGTTTAAAGTCACTGACTGTGGTAACAACGACCATTAGCGACGCCCTCCTCCTTTATTCAGGCTTGGGACTGGCACTGGCAGAGTGCGATCGGTGTCGGAGTTCAGACGACTGTTCATTATGTATACAGGACACATTCTCATTGTGTGAGACGAGGTGGTGTAGTGGTGGGTTCGGTGCCTTGGAGCTGGAGGGTTCCAGGCTCGAATCCACCCCAGGCCGCTGCGTATACTATGGACCTTGAGCAAGTCCTTCACACGCAATTGCTCATGCTCTTCGGCGTGGAACTCCGATTCAGTGTCCGCGCTCTAGTAGCCTATGCAACGCCTCTGAGTAGAGAACTTGAAGGGGAGCTATAGCAAATACGATTTTTAAACAATAAATAAATCCGGACCCACGCGAGATCTCCGTTGATTCTGTCCAAAGCGTTATTGCTTCGAAACGCTCTTTTCTTGTTGTTGTTATTATTATTATTTAAGAACAAACAGCGGCGGCGCTACCGCAGGTCACGACAGGTCAATTGCAGACCTTACTGTTTTACTCTTGGCCTGCCTCATACCTACCAATTTAAAAAAAAATATTAGTATCTTCTTTATATTTAATTTCTTCGGCATGCTGAATAACTCCCTTTACTTGACGATGCAGACACGACTTGCTGAATTAATCTTATACAGGTTACAACTGTACCTGCATGGCTCTACTGCGTGAGAGCTCAACGTTCTGGTGTTTCTTATGATATTAAAATGCAGCACATGCAGCAAGCAACGAGGATGTGATTTTATGCCGTATAGTTCAAGCATGTTTTGCTTCTTTCAGAACCATTGCCCAAAAGTCAGCGCGGAACGATAACAATGACAAATGAAATCTATAGCAACAGGACAACCATTCCGAACACAATTTGATAATGAACAGATAAATGCACTTGACGCACCATGGTTAGAAGACAAAAAGACCCTTGAAAAGCAACCGCATTTATTTCTATAGCCTTTATGCCAGGTTCTTAGATCTCTATCTGACTTCATCTCTGTCTCTCTATGTATCCCCCCCCCTCTCTCTCTCTCTCTCTCTGCCTCTGTCTCTCTGCCTCTGTCTCTCTGTCTCTCTTTGTCTCTCTCGTCTCTGTTTTTGTCTCTGTCTCTGTCTGTCTGTCTGTCTGTCTGTCTGTCTGTCTGTCTGTCTGTCTGTCTGTCTCTCTCTCTCTTTATATATAGTCTATACATATATGCGTGGGTGCAAATTATATATATTTACATTTAAACAGGTATACATTTTAGCAAGTGTGTCTGGTATGTAGACACCGTTTTAGTATTCCTGCTTTGATGTTCAATGGACTGTATTATAATATATAAACGACGTGACTGCAGCAGCAGACATCGAAGAAACCATCATCATCAACTGGATCGAATTGCTGCAGCGGTAGAGCAGCAAGAGAGCAAAATGGAATTCCGTTTCAATGACGATGCACTGGCGATATATAAATAATCGCATTGTATGTCTGCATCAAATGCTCTGATCATTCTTCGTCTGCGAAGAACAAAAGATCTCGCATATATTCTGGGTCAGTGGTTGCGCCACTCCAGCCAGTCCTCAATGTATTGTATAATATGTCTGTAAGACTACCAGTATAGTGTGTTGGCAAGACTACGTGTATTTTATATAACTATGCCAAAACGAGCTATTAGAGCGCCTTTATATTAGTGCTGCAAAAATCACTAGCCTACACTAGGCCTACGTGCATTATATGCTTCTGCCCACCTAAATGGTTGTAGCTATACTTGCAGGGCTTAAAGTGTGCCTGGACGGTCATGAACGGCGTCCAGGCACTTATTTTAAAATCTGAACGCCGTCCTATCACTTATCGGCAAGCACAGTATGGAAAGGCAAGGGCGTCCAGGCACTTTTTTGAAAATTAAGGGGCGTCCAGGCACTTATTTTTCCACACTATAAGGTTATTAGAAGATCAAGTCTGGTTAAAGAGCGACGAGGACGATTCGAGGAGACTTACATCGGCTGGCGATTTCGGGGTCAAGACCTCGTCGCATACTGTGGAGACTATGATGAGGAGTTTGAATTTAATGCGTGCAGGGTAGGGGAAGCCAAAGCATTTATTCAAATATGAAAGTATTGGGCCTAGAAATGGGAAAGTGGTGCGGTACATAGGCGTGCACTATTAATCTCACCGAATGGTTAAAACCAGTGCCTAAAGCGTGGAAAATAAGTGCCTGGATGCCCCTTACTTTTCCAGAAGAAGTGCCTGGACGCCTCTTACCTTTCCAGTCTGTGCTCGCCAATAAGTGGCAGGACGGCGTTCAGATTTTAAAACAAGTGCATGGACACCGTCCATGACCGTCCAGCCACACTTTAAGCCCTGGTTAAAACAGAAGATGAGACAGAACGCCATACAGACGCCTTACCGTAAAACGAGGTGTCTTTGGCCCATTTTCAACTTGTTTTTATAATAAAACGATAATTTGACTGAATATGGCTGATGTTGCAACTTCATTAGCAGTGCATAGGGTTAGAGAGTAGAAGTGTACAATAAAAAAAATTGTGTGAAAAAAGTTGAACCTTTATTTTTTTACTTTTGGGGTGGGCCAAAGTCACCCCATCAGGTGGGGTGACTTTGGCCCACAGTGGTTTTGCCGTTATTGGACAGAGTGGAACTATTGCTGGGGTGACTTTGGCCCAAGATATGTGTTTTAAAAGATATATAACTTATAATTAACACAAAAATGACACTGGTACTTGTAAAAGACGTGTAAAGGACTACGGGGAAGTCATTATGACAATTGAAATGTTCGTGAACTCCATGTGCTTCTCAATCTCAGTGAATCACTTTGAACAATATCCACACTTAAAACTAACACAAAAATGACCTATGGTAATGTTACTGGTACTTATAAAAGACTTGTAAAAGATTAGTGAGAAGTCAACTGACTAATGAAATGTCCACAAATTCCATTTACTTTCCAATGAATGGACTTGGAACAATTCTCGTGCAGATGTTTTCTTTGGCTGTGGAATTTTCAAAACTGCTGCTGTATGTAGAATATCTTATCCACATCTACAGGTCAGTTCCAGTTCATATCACTTCTAGCTAAACAGTTGGTTTGAGTTCTTTGTTTATTTAGTGCTTTGACCATACCAGGGAATTGTTCATCTTCGCACATGGGACTAGGCCCTATACAAAGTCACCTTTCAAGAAATTGGTACGGTATGCTCAACCAAAAACCAGTCAAAATATCATAGAAAGTGAAGTTTAAGCATATGCATTTATTAATTTTGACAAAAACATAATATATACATCGTCAACACTAATTTAGAATATGGGCCAAAGTCACCCCAAATTTGGGCCAAAGTCACCCCAAAAAATGTTCTTGCATTTTTAACTTACTTATTAGCGACATCGCGGAACAAACGGTGCGCCATACACATGCCGTCATAATGTACATTGAAAAGCTTAATGATTACCCACGGTATTATTAACGGTATATTTTACAGAAATATAATTTTGCACATCTTAAAATTTTCACGTTTTTAAGGCTAGCAAACAAATCTGGAAAATTCCAACAAATATTACAATGAAATCAATCAAATTATTTTTAAATATTCGCTATATAATGACACATCGTCAGCTGTAAAGCAATTAAAAATCACGTGATAACTACGGAAGCCCGGAGGTGTGCAAACTATTTTTTCAATTTGGGCCAAAGTCACCCCGCGGGCCAAAGTCACCCCGTTTTACGGTATATGAAAATATGAAGAAATGTGTAATGTTAGATTGTCATGCAGTTGTCTTTAAAAGAAAGGAAGCCATATCTTAGTTACACCACCCAAATGACGTGCAGCCAAAAGAAAGAAGCAGCACTGGGGAATATTTCCGAGAGCATAACAAAATCAGTCTTCAGAAGCTGTTGAGATGCATACATCTACATAATGATAGGCCTAGAATGGTGATGGGGTGCATGAGTCATTTTGACTCTTGTCACAGTCTTGTGTAGGTGCTTGGCCGTGCATGGATTCATTGTAAGCAGGTGATTTCCCTGCATTATTCCCTAACATTATCACAAGCGGAAATGTTAATTTGGCAGTTGTGAAACTCCAGGCCAAGAGGAGACGGTGCCCCGTGCGGTCTTAATTCCTTCCTCCTTCCCCACCTTCTCCTGCTCCTGCTCCTGCTGCTGTTCCTCCTCCTCCTACCCTCTCCTCCTCCCCTTCTCCTCCTCATTCCCCTACTCCTCCTCCTCCTCCTTCTCCTCCTCCTCCTCCTTCTCCTCCTCCTCCTCCTCCTCCTCCTCCTCCTCTAGCACACCCTGTCTCTGATAGGCAATAGCATCGTATATGATTGTGTACAATTCGAATGGACGAGGGCAACTGCAGTGGCTGACCTTTTACTTTGTCTCCAGAGTCAGTCGCTTATAATAATATAAGACGTGATCAGAATTGTATATCGTATGATAATACGAAGACGACGAAGACGGCCGTAAGCGAACCGCATCTCAGAGCAGAGCATTCTTTGGATGAAAGTCGCACCTATATACACACACCTACACCTACACACACACACACACACACACACACACACACACACACACACACACACACACTCACACACACACACACACACACACACACACGCACACACACACACACACACACTCACACACACACACGCACGCACACACATATCATAACACGAATCGGTACATACGTGCATATATATATATCGTAATATATAACATGCATATGTATGCAATACAATGAACACAGGTATTAATGTATTCGGAGTGAATGTGATTTAACGCGACCTTGCTGCAGGTTACTTATATAAGAATGGACAATCTGAGGCAACACATTCATTCACTTCTTTGTGTGCAGTTGTTGCCTCAATGGCAAGACAATTTAATCCCGCAAGCTATACGATGATAGTAATATTATCGGCAGATGCTGCCACACAGTAATGTCTGTCGGCTATATACTAGGCCTAATATTGCTGCTATACTTAATTCGCCTACACCATTTCGCTTTCTTGCACTTACACAATTACTTTCTATAGTCAACTTTTAAGAGCATCATGAGCAGTGGTCAAACAGAGGTGGCAGGTTTCCAAATTATGCAATTATATATCATATTATATGTAGGGTTTTTGTAGGCCATATACACAACACTAAAAGGTATAGGCTACGTCTTTCCGGTCAATCGATCTCTGATCTATAGGCCTACCTGACGCTCTAGGAGTCTAGGCAAAATTGCAGTATTGGGAACCAAATATTTTTGAAAAGTCTTTAATGAGTAGTAATGACGACACTACCCCTAAAACTAACCCTAACCGACCATTATATACGACGCTTAACCTGATCTAACCGACCCTCACGACGCATAATCTGATCCTAACCGACCCTCACGACGCCTGACCTGCCCCTAACCGACACACACGGTCCCCGATGCTGCAGTTACGCCCCACTCTCTATTTGCTATTCCAATGAAACGACAATATTTTTATTCGTCTGATCAATTATCAAAATCAAAGACGCTTTTTATATGACTGGTTCTCTTCTTATACATGTAGTCATAGGTAGTGGATCTCAAATCGGGAGATTCCCGCGGGTGTATTTGACCGTCCCTCTTAATCTGGTGTCGTGTACTGAACTCTTCTAACGTTTGTCACATTTCATTACCTTTGGAATACACAACAACGATTGTCAGTAGGCTATTACAGTTAGACTCACAAAGAGTTGGGATATAATCTGTCAATTTCAATGGCGCATAAGTTGTAGCCAGTCACTATGACAACCGTTATAAAGAAGACAAAGTATTTAGCGGTGAAGTGATGTCATGCAGTCTACATGACAGCAATGATTTGCTAAGAATTGGATGACGCGAGAGAATTGTGACAAGTCTTCATTACAGACTTGATTGGAAGTGACGACCTTCTAAGCGAAGAAATCCATTGCAAGCTGCACAGGCGATGGCATGGCAACTGATTTCAGTATAGATGAATAATTATTGATTTGGGAAAGTGGAAGGGGGTGTCAATGTAACGACATAGATAATTATCAGACTAACTGCAACTCAAGTCGACACAGAAACTAGATGTGACTGCAACGTCGGCTTTGATTACAATCATGATTACAATCATTGATTACAATCATTGATTACAATCATTGATTACAATCATTGATTACATGTCGCACGGAATTTGAGAGAAATTGAAGTTGAGAGATGATGACAAAATTAATTTGATGAAGAAGAAACAGAAGAGGACGAGGTGGAATAAGTGATGGAGGAGGAAGAGGAGGAGGAGAAGGAGGAGGAGAAAGAGGAGGAGGAGGAAGAGGAGGAGGAGTAGGAGGAGGAGGAGGAGGAAGAGGAGAAGGGGAAAATAAAATGAAGAGGGGAGGAGGAAGAAAAGGAACAAGAGGTGGATGGTCGAGGAACAGGAGGAAGAGGAGAATGAGGACGCAAAGGAGAAGAAGGAAGGACAACCAGGAAGAAGAGGAGGCAAAGAAGGAAGAATAGGAGGAGGAGAAGGAGGACAACGAGGAGGTGAAGGATGGATGAAGAGGAGGCGCAGCGGGAACAGAAGGAGGCGGAAAGAAGAAGGGGAGAGGAGGAGAAGGAAGAGTAGGAAGCTGAAGTTAGCCACAGAATGAGTCGTATAAATATGGTGCAGTATAGCGACTCCGCTTTTCTTAACCTCGGCATATGATGAAGTCGTCTGCCTCGCCGTAGTATCTTCCCATCGACGGCGTAACACAAATGAAAGTTTTTTTATCTGAATACTTTCTGTAGCGCCTTTTAGTGCCTCACAACGATGTTGAATGGATTCAAGTGAATGGATTCAAGTGAATGGATTCAAGTGAATGGATTCAAGTGAATGGATTCAAGTGAATGGATTCAAGTGAATGGATTCAAGTGAATGGATTCAAGTGAATGGATTCAAGTGAATGGATTCAAGTGAATGGATTCAAGTGAATGGATTCAAGTGAATGGATTCAAGTGAATGGATTCAAGTGAATGGATTCAAGTGAATGGATTCAAGTGAATGGATTCAAGTGAATGGATTCAAGTGAATGGATTCAAGTGAATGGATTCAAGTGAATGGATTCAAGTGAATGGATTCAAGTGAATGGATTCAAGTGGAGCAGAATCCAATTGAGCGAATTTTTCCTAATCTTTCTGAATTGATTAAGCGGCAAAAAAGAACGATGAAAATCATCTTTGAAACAAAGAAGAACGAATACTCTCGAATGAACGCAATGAAGGAACGAATAAATTTTGATGTAAGTCAATATAGAGCATAGAGGCTTAGAGAATACATATAAATGTGAAGAAAATGACAAAAATGAACAGATGATAAAGCAGCAAATGAATAGGCCTATATTTAAATGACAAACAAGCGACTAGAAATCACTGACGGCGCCATCAACACAGGTCGCCGAAGGTCATTTCATATGCATATTTTGCTATTGACAGGTCTAGTGATCTGCCAAAATGCTTTACAATTTTGTATTAGCCTATATTCTTTATGCCGAAATTATGCAGGCTGTGCCGCCACTGGTGAAAACTAAAGTTTCTTTGAAGAGATGGAGAAAAGAACAAATTTCCAACGAACGACAACAGAGTAACAAAGTTTTGGCCGCTACTAAAACTATAGAGGGAGCGCCTGACGAAAATAACAAAAATAAAAACATCTTATGAAACGAGTAGGCCTAAGCAGCGCCTTAAATGTAGGCCTATCTCTACACGACAAAAGACTGAATATAATCCCGATATATAACGAGTAGGTCTATGGGCTAATTCTGGCAAAAATGCTAAAAAAGGGGGAAGAATAATTTTTTAAGCGACAACAAAGACGGGTAGTCCTATATATATAGTCTATTTCTTACGAATAACAACAAGCAAGTGAATTCTTGGTTAAACGACAGTAGAAAACGAATACAATTCTTAGGAACTTTTTTAACTTACGAATATTCAAATTCTGATGATAATGACTAAGCTTAAAGGGACTCGTAAAAATGTTATTAAAACGACGAAAAAATGATAAATTCCGATCGAGACGACAGTAAGAAAAATGTCAATTTTCCTCAGGAAATTTGCCAAAGCACGAAAATAGGAATTCAGACGAAAATGACGTAAATAACTAATTAAATTATGCTGAACACGACAAAAGAATCAAAGCATGAATATTTCTGTGATCACAATGGACCCTATTTAGACTGATTAAGGGACCACAGAACGCATGGCTTGAACATGTAGGCCTAATTGTAATTAAAATGGCAAAGTGAGTCAAAAAAGTTATATTATTCTTATTCGGAAAAAGAACAGCTCAAAACGAATAGGACCTACAGATTAATTCTGATGAAAATTTACGAAGGATGGAATATTTCCTGACGAAAATTTATGAAGACACGAATATAAGAATTCAGACGAAAATGACATAAATAACTAATTAGTCAAATCTATGCTGAACACAACAAAAGAATCAAAGCATAAGTTATTGTGTGAGGACAACAAACGAGGTTCAACAGACTACTATAGGAGTACGAAACTCACGCTTGCGGCATTTTCCTTCCGGCCTCCAGTGCGCCCAGGACGTGGTGCCTGCCACGGGGGTTATCGGACCGTGACCCACCGCATCGTCGGCGGCGTCGAGGGCATTGGCGTGCAGCGACCGTTCCGCTTCGCAGATCAGTTCCGCGTCACACTTGCCGAGGTAGTGCCACTGACCACCGCACGATTCTCCCTCCGTCTTGGCGCAGACCGGGCAGCAGTTGCAGATGCCCCGCGAGATGCCTCCCTTGCACTTGAGTTTGCTGGCACGGCGTGGGGTGCAGTGGATACGGTCGCAGGTGGGGCACTGGAGGTCAAGGGAAGAGGTGAAACGACCGAGGGTCCTCTGGTGATCGTCGGCCGTCGACTGGACCCCCGCTGAGGAAGAGGTGGCTACGCCGAGACTCGGCTGCAGGAAGAGAAGCAGGCTGGCGACCGTCGTCATGATGGTCTTCGTCGTCCAATCGCTGTGCAGCGTTATCCGTTGTCTTGACGACGATGACGACGACGACGATGACGTATTCCGAATGGAGAGATGACTGCCCATCATCATCTTTTCGGCTTCAATATCTGCCGCTGCAGTCGATTCGTCTTCTTCTTCTGCTGCTGCTGCGGATCTTCAAATCGGACTTAAAACTGATTTGTCGCAGCTCAAATATTATGACGAATCATTGTAGGCTCGTTGATTGGATTGCTGTCTCTCACTGTCTCTCTGTCTCTTCTCTTCTCTCTCTCTCTCTGTCTCTCTTTCTCCCTCTCTCTGCCTGTCTCTGCCTATTCCTTGCACTTATGCATGGAAGCGTTGTATCGTCTATCAATCGATCAACCGATATTTTACTCACTTAACTCGACTCAACTTCAATAAATTAACGATGATCGACGGAAAAACCTCTCTTCATAAAAACAATTTAAATCTACAACGAACCTAATTTCTTATTCGCAACATTAGAACAACTCGTCTCCAACTAAACTAATTTCTACCAAAGAAACGACTTCGTCGGCGTCTTCTCCGTAATCTCTGCTCGCACAACCGCCCAACGACCGAACGACCGAATGACCGAACGACCGACGGAGACACTGAGCGACCGAGAGACTGAGAGAGCCGACGGTGGCGTCCGATGTGTGGCCGGTCCGTTCGGTGAATGTCGTCGTCCGATCAAGACGCGAATGATGACTGGCGGAGGATCCGATCGACTGGGGAGGGGGAGGAGGAGGAGGAGACACCCATCCTCAGCAGCTACATCGCCTCCGCCTCCGCCGCTACCGCCTCTCCAGCCATCTTACCTGCAGTGCCTGCTGCAGCTGAACGGCATCTCCTCCTCTTGGTGCTCTTGTAGCAGCGGCGGCCGCAGCATTCCAATGGCCGAAGGATGCGATGTTCCGTGTACACATAATAATAATGATATCTAAACGATGTTTCTGAACAGGTACACGACGTAGGACTAGGTGTTGGTAGATGCCGCGATGCAGGACAAAGTGCGATGCAACAAAAAAACACACAGAGACAATGCCGTGTCAAGACAAAGGCAGAGACAGAGACGCTGCTGTCTGTTCGTCAATCCGATTGTCGGCTTGTTCGAATAAATGAATGATTTCTTGATTTTCTTCGCCTTTTCATTGTAGTCGAATAAATAAATAAATAAATGCAGAGAAATCTGTATTCAGGGTAATGTGAAAAGGAACATTGCATTATCGCGAAGATAATGCAATATAATGATAATGTAGTGAAGATAATGTAGTGAAGATAATGTAGTGGAATCTGACCAACATGTGTAAATATGAATTGCCTAAAAGCCTGTAAAATTTAATTTCGAAATTCTAAGTTTTGGCCAAGATATTGGCAAAAAACTAGGGGTCTTTTTTGGCCCACCCTGTATATGGCGATACTGCAGTTAGTCTTGGGACAAGATCGTCTGTAGCCTATTACTATTAGGCCATTCGTCTGGGTTTATCTCCTTTCCGTTCCTTGCCCTCTGTTGTTCAATTCTTCCCACCACACATTGTATAGGTAGAGCGCTTCCCTCTTTTGGGTTAGGGTTAGGATTAGGGTTGCCTCTCTTCGCAATGAAGGAAATGCTCAAGAGGGATGAATTTTATCTGCAAAGGATAGGTGGCCCTATGCGGATTAGACTCATGCTAAGCCCAGTTTCTCTATTTTTCTGCTCTGTCTGTCTGTCCATTCTTTCCTTCCATTCTTTCTTTACTTATTTCTGTCGTTTTATATCTACCATTTTTCTCTATGTATATATTCCCTTTTCTTTTGCTTCTCTTTGTTTCCATTCGATCTTCTTTTTTTCGTTCTTTTTCTTCTCATTCTTCTCATTCTTCTCATTCTTCCTCCTCCTCCTCCTCCTTTTCCTCCTCCTTCTAACCCTCTCCTTGCCCATGCTCATGCTTCAAGTCATTTGCCAGTCTCCTTGCTCTTCAGTATCTACATAGGCGTGTCCTGATCTCCACTTCTGTGTCACTTCCTCTCTTTCCTCTTAACTCCTTCCAATTACCCATTCCTCCAATTTCCCCTTTCCGTCTTTCCTTCCGTGTCATAGGCGGCCTACCCTTCTGACCTGCAGAGGGCAACACAGAATCCCTGCCGTCTCGACCGTTGCCCTTCCTACTCGTATATCCACTAAATTTGGCCAATTAACTTGACGCCTCCTCCTCCTCCTCCGATGACTAATTGGCCGTCGGAGACGATTGAGTTCCAGCTTCTCGCAAGTCCAAAGCTTCGTTAGCGAAGTACATTCATGCACTAGACATGAACTTGTTTTGTCTGATTGCGTGACACATTGTGTCGCCATCTGCCGGTGTTTATTTGTGTGTATGCATCGAGATACAAGTTGGTCTAGCGCCTTATCAGTGCGCCGGTCTGAATGAAGCTAAAGTCAAGAGAGCGAACAGTTAATCAGTTACTGTTAGCGGACTGCCCACAACTTACTAGTGAGTCAACTCGACCCGGACCAACACGGACTACTCTCACGAAGGACGACCCTTCTGACTCAACGCAGTGCTCGTGAATAAGCTGGTGCCCCGCGCTTGGCTTTCGAGTGGCGCGGTAGAAATTTCGAGATTACCATTACGATTACGATACGAATCATGCACCATGTATAGAAAAGCTGTCTCAAACTCGCAGAACCTATTCGACAGATTTACAATTGAGAGCACCTTAGAGCGGAGATCTTGAGGCAGCGCCATGTAAATTTCGATTGACTGATTGGCTTATTAGTTGATTGATTGATTGGTTGATTGATTGATTGATTGGTTGATTGATTGATTGATTAACTTTGTTGATTGATTAATTGATTGATTGATTGATTGATTGATTGATTGACTGACTGATTGATTGATTAGTTGATTGATTGATTGGTTGATTGATTGATTGGTTGATTGATTGATTGATTGGTTGATTGACTGATTGATTAACTTTGTTGATTGATTGATTAATTGATTGATTGATTGATTGATTGACTGACTGATTGATTGATTAGTTGATTGATTGATTGGTTGATTGATTGATTGATTGATTAGTTGATTGATTGATTGATTGATTGGTTGATTGATTGATTGGTTCATTGATTGATTGATTGGTTGATTGATTGATTGATTAACTTTGTTGATTGATTGATTGATTAATTGATTGATTGATTGATTGACTGACTGATTGATTGATTGATTAGTTGATTGATTGATTGATTGATTGATTGATTGATTGATTGGTTGATTGATTGATTGGTTCATTGATTGATTGATTGGTTGATTGATTGATTGATTAACTTTGTTGATTGATTGATTGATTAATTGATTGATTGATTGATTGACTGACTGATTGATTGATTAGTTGATTGATTGATTGATTGGTTGATTGATTGATTGATTGATTAGTTGATTGATTGATTGATTGATTGATTGACTGATTGATTGATTAGTTGATTGATTGATTGATTGATTAATTGATTGATTGGTTGGTTGATTGATTGATTGGTGGATTGATTGATTGATTGGTTGATTGATTGATTGATTAACTTTGTTGATTGATTGATTAATTGATTGATTGATTGATTGACTGACTGATTGATTGATTAGTTGATTGATTGATTGATTGATTAACTTTGTTGATTGATTGATTGATTGGTTGATTGATTGATTGATTGATTGATTAACTTTGTTGATTGATTGATTGATTAATTGATTGATTGATTGATTGACTGACTGATTGATTGATTAGTTGATTGATTGATTGATTGATTGATTGATTGGTTGATTGATTGATTGATTGGTTGATTGATTGATTGATTGATTGATTGATTGATTGATTGATTGATTGATTGATTGACTGACTGATTGATTGATTAGTTGATTTATTGATTGATTCTATTCGATTCATCGATTGATCGACCAAGAATAGTTATTGATAGTTGAAACGATGTCGGAAACTTTGAGCAACATATAGCGTCAAAGATCGAAGGAGAGCGATACGAGGACGCTCACTACGCACCCCCAGTGACCCCCTCCTCCAACCCAGCCACACAAGTTCCGCACAAATGGCAGAGGAGGACGCAGGACACATCATCCCCCCCTTAACGCAATCAGGAATACGTTCACCACAGACTCACAGCCACCAACTCACTGCAATGCTGCGCCACAGTACATGTAGATCGGTCAACACTAATCCAAATGAATCTCCACTTAGCATGTATACTTCGTCTAACGAAGGAAGTGCTTTCACTGTCCAACCGGAAACACTTAGGCCTACAACAGAGGTGCTAAAGACCCGGATTTATCTTTGACCATTTCTGGTCAGCCGACGATGTGTTTTTGACCAGCGAAGTCTTGTTTAAAGTAGACAACACAATTTGAGCATGAAAGAAAATTGTGATTTTTAAGGCTCAATGGGTCTTTCACGATGTTCGTGACTGACACTAAAGATTAAGATTTCAAATCTTATAATTTGATTGTAGGCCTCTTCTAATGAATTTACCACCTTTATTTAGCGTTGTTTTGCAAAGATTTTTCCCGGGACAGGCCGACTGAACCCTCATTTTACTCACGCAACTTCAGTACCCGATAGCTACGGTAGCCAACCACTTGCTGGCAAATAATTATCGCCGCTGGTCCATCATTGACATGGTTTGACACTCTTGCCATTCACGGACGGATCCATTAGCGTTCAACGGGTCATGACCTGTGCTATTCTGGGAAATACCCAACTGGAGGCAGGATAAAAAGTTCCGTGCGTGACATCATTTGATGCATGGTTCAACTACGTCGCTGTTCGCAAGCTATAATGGTGGTGTAAGTCCGAATCCTGGAGAAAGGAAAGGGGCGACACTGATCATCTTTTCTTCGATACAGTGTGACAGTGTCGCGTAACGGCAATCAACAGTAATGGCAATGTCGTTGTAGCTGAGGGCGGCTGTAGGCCCAGTGCTATGTAGCCCAGATATCTGCCTAACAGCTCGTTCAGTGCATCGACAATGGTATAGTGTGATAAGAAATATCATTAGCGTCACCCTCCTTCTTTATACAGGCTTGGGACTGGCGATGTCAGAGTGCAAACTGTGGCGGTGTTCTGTCTAACAACACAACGATATTAGTCTTCACTGCAAAGTAAATGTAATCGGATTTTTATATAGCGGCTGTCTTATGGCCTCGACCCTGAGGGTGAGATCCTTCACCACCGCTCGCCTGTTTGAATGGACGCCGCACCATTAAGGTCCCCGTGGATGGACCGTGCTAGCCCGAGATTTTGAATCTCTGAAATAGCCACCTTCGGGAATCGAACCGCGACCCGCACGCTCTTTTCCACAGACGCGCGGCCGCCAGCTCTTTTACCAATGCAGCTATATGAGAGCCAGTATCAGTGGTGGCGCCAGGATTTCAGTTTGGGGGGGACTGAATCTTCGCGGAGGAAATTTTCTATTTTCATTCACCAAAATTTCTGACGACCTTTTTTTAGTCATCCGGTCGAAAATCGTGGAAATATTTCAGTTTTGCATGTAAAAAAACGGATGGCCTTTTTAGGGAGGCTCAGCCCCCGGGTTGCCTTTTATAGGGGGTTAGCCCCCCCTTATTCCTCTAGCGCCGCCACTGCAAAGTATACGTTTTGCTTCGTTCACCAAGTATACGCTGTGAAGGAGGAAGAGCAGTGCAGACCTCAGTTTTCGTTGAACTGGAATCCCGATTGTTTTGGAATTTAAGTGCAAGATTTATGGATCTACATCTGCCTTATAATTATTTACGACTGTTCCCTAGGTGGCGGTATTACACTGTATTAGAAGATCTGTCGAAGTCCAGGGTAACCCCGGACTCCCCGGAGTCATGCAGCCATGGGTGGAACTATAAAGTGACAGCGATTTAATTTTCTTAGCTTTGGCATAAACTATTATGGCGTGTGGCAAGTCATCTCCCTCTCCGTCTGGGATTCCTATCGACAGTAGACCCATATATTGAATGAAATTCTTGTATGAATGGATGAATGAATGAATGAATGAATGAATGAATGAATGAATGAATGAATGAATGAATGAATGAATGAATGAATGATTTAGTGAACCTGTTATGGCTGAGTTGGCTAGAAGGCGAGGGGCACGTAACCCCCCCTTCCAGAAAATTGGCATCTATTTTTCTAAGCTATTAGGTCCACTCTTTGATTTTTCACAAATTCCTTCGCACTAAAGCACTAATTATACTAATTTTACACAAAGCGAGACTGAGAAATTTACATTTAGACGCCCATATGAAAAATTCCAAAGATCTTAAGTTTTTCTTTTCCTGCATTCAGTTGGGCAAACTCTTGCTAAAACTTGAATCTGATCCTGCAGCAGCTATTGTTGTTGAAACAATGCAAATGCCTGCATCGACTTCCGCCTATTTGCAACGTAGGTCTGTGCCTGCCAATAAATTTTACGCCCCGTGTCTCTATTAGTTTTTTTTATTATCATTAGGCTATCATTAGCAAAGAATACAATTAACTTGGCATGTCATCGCGTATACGCTAGGGCTACTATAACGTATCAATGGATAGGCATGTAACTTCTCATATGGGCGCCCGCACGTAGGGGCATGAGTGGGCACTCGAGCACCCCTCTGGCAAACTCACAACTATTTTTAAATTACAGCTGATTGAAGAAGTTGACCATGCACCGTCTAAGACGAAGATTCCATTCTCTTGCATGTCTTCGTGTGCTCTGATCATGCACCATGCATGCATGAACGCATATGCAGTGTTATGCACTCCTGTGACCTCCTGCTCAGGGCGGCGCCAGGATTTCAGTTTTAGGGGTGGGGTTGAATTCCCGCCATTTTCACCCGCCAAAATTTCTGACGACTTTTTTAGTCATTTTATATTGGTCGAAATTTCGTGCATATGGTTTCAGTTTTTAAGGGGGGTCTGATCATGGAAATGTTTCAGTTTTACATGTAAAAAACCCGGATGGCCTTTTTTGGGAGGGTTTAGCCCCCCTAGCACCCCCCCCCCTAGCGTCGCTACTGCTTCTGCTCCATTGCATGCAAGACAGATAATATGAATACAGCGTAGAAGCGCATGAACCAGCTTCCTTTGTGAGTTAGGATCTATCTGTGATACTCAAGTACCATATGCATCATTTCTCAGATGCTTTCAGCATGTTTGCATCGACAGAATGAAGTCCATTTGGGACGCCATCTTGTTTGTTTTAAACTACCCAGAGCCAGCTCGGGACCCATTCCAAAAGAAGCCCTAAAATGGCAATTATAGGCTACGGGGGGGGGGGGTGCTACGTTTTGGGGGGAATGTTGACCTTTAGCGGATAGCCTAGGTTGCAAGAGACAGATCTACAGACAGAATGACAGACAGACAAAGGCAGACAGACAGACAGACAGACAGACGTAGGCGTCTGGAAATAGGTCACGAAAACTTTAAGGTGAAATTTTAGGACTTCTTTTGGAATTTGGGTAGAGTAGCACACTAAATGTCCCAGACATTACAGCCAAACGAAGCGGTGCGAAGAAAATTGCACCGCCCGCTTTCCCATCGGCATTGGTAAGTATTGTAACGCGGCATATAATTTGGGTTATAATTTATGGTCGCCATTTTGGATCCGCCATCTTTTCATTTATAGAGCGCCTGTTCTCGGGTAATATTATTTTATTTCTGATATCGTGTCTGACACGAATCTCAACGACCGACAATCGCAGTCGATGTTTTTGGCAAGCCTCCGTTGAATCAACTTCCCCGTCTCGCCCTGCAGCTGGGAGCTGTAGCCGAAAGGAGGAGGTGAAGTTGAATGACTGCCATCAGCGATAATTTCGGACGACCAAGCGGCATGATGCAAAGTGTCAAAGCGATACATTCAGGCAGATAAGAGAGGGGTAAGATAGACGGACGGAAAAGGACAATCCGCCCACGCACCGATGCCTGATGGAGAGTGAGGGCAATACAGCCAGACGGACATGAGATAAGGGAGAGGTAAAGAGAAGAAGACTAAGACTCTGTCACACGACACTCGCACGTGTCGAAATTGCGACGTTAGATTAACGCCTCGAAGGGAGAGGGAGGGCCACGTGTGCGGAAATTGAAGCTGAGTATATGCGCCGAAGGCTAGCTGGGAAACTGCGCAGTTCAGTTTTCATCCGGGACTTGTGTTGTTGACGTGAATCACGTCCTAGGAGCACTGAAGGCAGAACACGCAGAGACGTGGAAGAGGTGAGACGTAGAGGTGTGGTCAGGACTTTGCAGGTAGAAGTCGTGTTGAAGGCAGAAGACGTTTTCGACGGAGAAGAGACGTTTTCGTGTTAAGTCAGACTCGATCGGAACTTTGAGGAGAGAAGACGTATTCGTGTTTAAGTTAGAAGCAGCCAGAACGTTGAAGGAAGAAGATGTCTCTTGTTTAAAGTGGACGCGGTCGGAACTCAAGAAAGAACAAGATGTTTTATAGTTAATATAAAGTATAGGTATATAAGACGAAAACGGTCAGAACTTTGAACGAACAAGACTGAAGTGATGGATCATTGCGGCTGATTCTCGTCGGCAAGATTCGCACTCGGGCTTCATCATCGGGTCAGATCCTGGAGAAGAACATGTCAACGCCGTTCTTCGCGCCATGTCACGATGGACTCTCTTTATCTGGACATGAGGTACGAGTGGATGGGTTTTAGGGTGAACGGTTCTTTAACTTTGGGCTACTTTTAAATTGGCCGAGGGACTTGAAAGTAAATCGGGGATTAACTTAGCTTTACTCCGGTCCAAGTGTGTTTGCATTGAATGTCTTTGATCATAACAAGAAGCTATTAGTTAAAATATCTGACTTTGTTTATTGTTTGCATTGAGTGTAATCGAAGTTGGTTACGTAATTGATTGATTACTTTGAATGTGGTTGTTGTTGATTGAGGATTCAATTGATGGACTATAATAAGAAACATTACTGAAATTACTGACTTTGTTCACTGATAGTGATAGAATTACCTGTAGACCTAATTCATATTGCGCCATGGAAGAAAGTAGACCTGTAACACCTTCACAGCCGTCTAGGCCTCCCTCATCTCTGGAGGTTGTAATGGAGGCTATAACTTCCATGCATTCATCCATGCAGTCACATGCCCGAGACACACAAGATGCGATTGCCTCGGTAAGGTCAGATGTAAGGGAGGAAATTTCGGCTGTGCACTCCAATGTTAGAGAAGTGCTAACGGAGGTTGTGACACGCTTAGAGCGACTCGAGGCATCGCCTGTCCCAAGATCTGTTGTGGGTTCGAACTCTGGACTGGAGTCCACCGCTATTACCATCGCGGACGTGCCTTACCAGTCGACCATCAGTCTGGCAGAGTCTTCAGGCGCTAGGCCTAAAGAGTTCACCCACCTGGGCACGCTGCGCAGAAGTGAGCGTCTGGCCCACAAGGATCCAATCTCATATAGAGAGCTTGGCAGCCGAGATGGTTGGCAATCATTCCATCGGTTGGATTTGAACCCGAGAGTCCCCTCCTCTTATCCTCGATCCATATCTCAGGACCATGACCATGACCCACAACAGCACGCGGCCTCCTTGCCGTACGATGATCCGGAATTGGCGACTCCGGAGATGACGGTGGGGGCGGGCGTTACAATTGGTACCAGAAGTGGGGTACTGGTACAAATTGGTTCTAGGGATTTTGGTGAAAATAGGTCAGAAGAGGCAACTGACTATGCTAGAAGAGGAGAAATGGCAATATCTTTTGAACGAAGGAAGGAAAGGGAATTTGCTGATAATGTGGAAATTATGTCTGATGAAGGTAGTGTGGACATTGAAATCAGCAGGATGATGGAAGCTAGACCTAAAACTGTTAAAATAATTGATAACAGAATGCAAACAGCACTGCAACCGGAGTTTAGGGACTTAGAAATAAGTAAACCGATCGCCAATCAATTGCCACGGGAGGGGGGTGATAAGGCTAATCCAGTTCCTTTGGCCTTTTCGTCGCTTCCTCATGTCGAATATCCTCGACCTAATCCGCAATGGAGGATGCAAGCGTCGCTCGCAGACGTCGGTCGACAAAGAGCAGAAACAGCGATGAACCCGGTCGACATTCGGCAATCAACGTCGGGAATGCCGACCTCAATGGCCGACAGCGCTTTCGACGGCCGAACAACTTCAACCTTGGTCGGTCGAGGCTACGCTCGACCCGATCTCCGACCCGAACCTGTGGTGATGGCGACAGTCGACCGAATGCAACCGTACGCTCTTCCCGACCATTCATATCTTTCGAGGATGCCTCCTGCTCCGAACTACGCTCCGAGCGCGTTCTACGAACACAGCGACAACCGGGTTTGGCTCGACCCGCTCCGCTGTCCCGACCCGCTTCGACCAAGCGACGACATCTTTCCCCGGTGGCCACCCATTGTGGAATCGGCGAGAATGAGCTCCTGCCTCGGTGCCCAGAATTTCGGATTCGGCCGTGGCATCGAACCGCCTCGTTCATCACTACTGAAGCCGACACTTCCGGTGAGGATTGAAACAACTGGCGTCGATAAAACACCTGCGTCTTCCAATGTTTCGGTTGGCCTGATCCGAACCGTCCCGATGACCACCGTCGCGACACAAACGACCGGCGACCTGGAATTACCGTCTACCAGCTTGGGTGGAACCGCGAAGGAGCCTGAACCGACCGCGTCTGCAACACCTAAAGTTGGCGAGGTGAAACCGTCATCGGCGTTTCCTCCAAAGCCAAAGCAATGGCTGAAACTTGGTTGTTACAGCGGGAAGACCGATGTCGAAATCTTTCTTCGCAGATTCTCCGTTTGTGCAAAAAACAACGGCTGGTCTGAGGAGGAAAAGCTAAACCAACTTGTTGTCGCTTTGGTCGAACCAGCAACGAACTTGCTAAGTGAGACAAACGCAGATAGTTTGGATACCTGGACGGCGCTGGTCCAGCGACTGCGAGAGAGATATGGGAATGCCGAGCAACAAGCCTTGTTTCAGACACAGCTCAGCACCAGAAAGCAGAAGCCTGATGAGGACATGGGATCGGTGGTGGATGATGTCCGGAGGTTGACTTCGCGTGCGTATCCGGGCTCCTCGACTGTCCACAGCGAGGCGATTGCTGTTCGAGCATTCTTGGATGCCCTCAGAGATCGAACTCTCGCTCTTAAGATCCGTGAGCGAGAGGCAAAATCATTGGATGAAGCCTACAAGGTGGCGATGCGACTGGACGGTTACCAGAAAGCAGAAGCTGGTGGCCATGAACAGAACGACCGACGTCATGGACGAGTCAATGCAATCAAGGAGGAAGAGGACTCGAAAGTGAAAGACTCGGAACTGAAAGATTTGAGATGGGAGCTGGAGCAAATGAAAAGACAAGTAGAGCGACAACCATTGGCGGCGCCACAAGTCAGATACCACAATAGCGGGCCATGGAGAGGTCAGAACGGCTCAACTGGAAATGGATGGTACAATGCGAACGGAAATAACGGTAACTGGCGAAATAATCAGCGCGGTTATTACGACTACCGGCCAGAACATTGGAATTCTGCGGGCGGATACCGACAGGCGGTGAGACCGGAAGCTGGACGATCTGGCCGAAGGTGCTACGAGTGTCATCAAGTGACGGACCATATAGCACGCTTCTGCCCTCTTCGACAGCAGCAGCAGGCTGCCCGGAACGACAACCAGGAACAACCCGTGAGCGGTACTCCAGACAACCCGATCGCCAGTCGTGTGTGTGCTGTACGGAGTTCCGCTCCAGCACCGAGCGGAAACCAAGGAAACGGAGGGAATCAGACGAGGAGTCGAGACGATGGCCGGAACTCGCCAGGAGAGGAGCGCCGCTGTTTCCTTTGTAACGACCGCTTCCACCTTTGGAGGGCGTGCCCCCTCCGCCACTGGTCTTCCGACGACCACAACTGGAGAACGCTTGAGGAACCGAATGGAAATCATCCGTCTGGGACTTGGCACCATATGGGTATCTATCCGTAAAGGTCGTTGCGGCCGTCATTTGGAAGGACAGGAACTCGCTTGTAACACTGGTTTGTTTTTGATGGAAATGATTTATTTTACATGTGAAGAATTCTCATGTTCATGTACAGTATAACAACTGTATTGTGCGTAATATGATGCTTGCCAAGGAATGCATAAATGGTGATTCATATTCGTATTGTATTCGTATTCATTAGTGTGCTGTATGGTGTATTAATATTTGTATTGAAACGCATAAGGATTGCATTGCATATGGACAATTTTACTATAGCCTTGCCGTATATAGACATAATAAGGACTGTCATTGCGCTATATAAATAATAAACTGACCTGAGGATAGATTAACTAAAGTGGCATATTTTAATTAAGTAATGACCTGTCTTGAGGATAGGTAGGCCTATTAACTACTAGGTTGAAGTTTTAAGCTGGTTTCTTTGAGGTAGACCGTGGTGATAGTCGACATACAGAGTTATAATAATATGAGCTAAACAGAGACCTAGGTTACACTGTATGGTATGTCTTTAAAGGTAGACCTGATACTATCGTGATAAGCTTATGGGTCTTGGGTAAATGTGGCCTTTAGCGACGCGGTGGTTAGACTTGGTAAGTTGCTAGTAGCCTAGTATGCCATAATATGGCCTGAATACACAACTGATGCCTGGAAGAGTCTCGTGGTAATAAAGACGCCATGGTATGAAATAGCTTAGCGGTAACGTTAATGATCTACATGTATGTGATCGAATTATATTTCTGTCTGTGGCTTGAGTCCCCGTTGACCATACAATCGCTAGTGTATGACTGAACTGAAAGTAGCCTGTAAGGACATAAATGTTGATAAATTTTGACGGAACTCTTGAAAAACAACGACTGGCTATATAACTACCATATTAATTCTTCTATTTCTTTCGCTTGTAATGACTTTTGAGCGCTGAAGCGTGATCAGCGATGACCGTTCAGTGCTTAATTTTGTTCTTTGCATATAATTTTGAACTCGTGATGTACAGACCAGAGTACGGCCTTATTTACGCATTTCAGAATATATTCGTCCAATTAAATAAATTCCGAAATAAGGGTGGGGGGAGAATAGTGTAACGCGGCATATAATTTGGGTTATAATTTATGGTCGCCATTTTGGATCCGCCATCTTTTCATTTATAGAGCGCCTGTTCTCGGGTAATATTATTTTATTTCTGATATCGTGTCTGACACGAATCTCAACGACCGACAATCGCAGTCGATGTTTTTGGCAAGCCTCCGTTGAATCAACTTCCCCGTCTCGCCCTGCAGCTGGGAGCTGTAGCCGAAAGGAGGAGGTGAAGTTGAATGACTGCCATCAGCGATAATTTCGGACGACCAAGCGGCATGATGCAAAGTGTCAAAGCGATACATTCAGGCAGATAAGAGAGGGGTAAGATAGACGGACGGAAAAGGACAATCCGCCCACGCACCGATGCCTGATGGAGAGTGAGGGCAATACAGCCAGACGGACATGAGATAAGGGAGAGGTAAAGAGAAGAAGACTAAGACTCTGTCACACGACACTCGCACGTGTCGAAATTGCGACGTTAGATTAACGCCTCGAAGGGAGAGGGAGGGCCACGTGTGCGGAAATTGAAGCTGAGTATATGCGCCGAAGGCTAGCTGGGAAACTGCGCAGTTCAGTTTTCATCCGGGACTTGTGTTGTTGACGTGAATCACGTCCTAGGAGCACTGAAGGCAGAACACGCAGAGACGTGGAAGAGGTGAGACGTAGAGGTGTGGTCAGGACTTTGCAGGTAGAAGTCGTGTTGAAGGCAGAAGACGTTTTCGACGGAGAAGAGACGTTTTCGTGTTAAGTCAGACTCGATCGGAACTTTGAGGAGAGAAGACGTATTCGTGTTTAAGTTAGAAGCAGCCAGAACGTTGAAGGAAGAAGATGTCTCTTGTTTAAAGTGGACGCGGTCGGAACTCAAGAAAGAACAAGATGTTTTATAGTTAATATAAAGTATAGGTATATAAGACGAAAACGGTCAGAACTTTGAACGAACAAGACTGAAGTGATGGATCATTGCGGCTGATTCTCGTCGGCAAGATTCGCACTCGGGCTTCATCATCGGGTCAGATCCTGGAGAAGAACATGTCAACGCCGTTCTTCGCGCCATGTCACGATGGACTCTCTTTATCTGGACATGAGGTACGAGTGGATGGGTTTTAGGGTGAACGGTTCTTTAACTTTGGGCTACTTTTAAATTGGCCGAGGGACTTGAAAGTAAATCGGGGATTAACTTAGCTTTACTCCGGTCCAAGTGTGTTTGCATTGAATGTCTTTGATCATAACAAGAAGCTATTAGTTAAAATATCTGACTTTGTTTATTGTTTGCATTGAGTGTAATCGAAGTTGGTTACGTAATTGATTGATTACTTTGAATGTGGTTGTTGTTGATTGAGGATTCAATTGATGGACTATAATAAGAAACATTACTGAAATTACTGACTTTGTTCACTGATAGTGATAGAATTACCTGTAGACCTAATTCATATTGCGCCATGGAAGAAAGTAGACCTGTAACACCTTCACAGCCGTCTAGGCCTCCCTCATCTCTGGAGGTTGTAATGGAGGCTATAACTTCCATGCATTCATCCATGCAGTCACATGCCCGAGACACACAAGATGCGATTGCCTCGGTAAGGTCAGATGTAAGGGAGGAAATTTCGGCTGTGCACTCCAATGTTAGAGAAGTGCTAACGGAGGTTGTGACACGCTTAGAGCGACTCGAGGCATCGCCTGTCCCAAGATCTGTTGTGGGTTCGAACTCTGGACTGGAGTCCACCGCTATTACCATCGCGGACGTGCCTTACCAGTCGACCATCAGTCTGGCAGAGTCTTCAGGCGCTAGGCCTAAAGAGTTCACCCACCTGGGCACGCTGCGCAGAAGTGAGCGTCTGGCCCACAAGGATCCAATCTCATATAGAGAGCTTGGCAGCCGAGATGGTTGGCAATCATTCCATCGGTTGGATTTGAACCCGAGAGTCCCCTCCTCTTATCCTCGATCCATATCTCAGGACCATGACCATGACCCACAACAGCACGCGGCCTCCTTGCCGTACGATGATCCGGAATTGGCGACTCCGGAGATGACGGTGGGGGCGGGCGTTACAGTATAGCCTACCTGTGGTGCACTGTCATGCACACCAACTAAAATCATGGAGGCAGATGGGCGTATCAGTTTAAAACTCAACCGGTACAAACGCTGGCCTACATCTCAACAAGTGCAAATCTTAAGACATATTAGGATATATATATATATATATGCCTATATTAGCTCGATCATTGGCATATCACAAATTTGTCACATCGCAACCGGTGCAAAATATATGATCATTGCATGCCAACCAAAGAACCAGAGGCAAGATTTCACCACCATAAATGACCAAGTTTCCTTTTAATACAAGGCTTGTATTGTATTTGACATTAAAACATAACCGGTGCAACTCTTAAAACGTCCCCGTGCAACTTTTGCAACTCATGCGTACTCAGCGTCAGATTTCAATCGGTGCAAAAATTAATGTTTGCTCCCCAGAGGCAAAATTTCGCCACAAACTTTCATTAGGCCTACCGATTATAGTTTCGTTTGAACGCATGGCTATTAAACGTGTATCCAGTTGACCTTTCTCAACTTATAAACTCGAATTATGTTAAACTAAAGATTTTAAGGAACATTAGTGAAATTTATAAATGACATATAGCCTAATGTTATCAAAATACAGATTTAAAATGAAATAGCATTTCTGAAGAGTTAATGTTGTCGAGCCGACTCGAGCGTCTTGTGTTTGCGCTATAAGAAACGAACACTGTGTTGTTTTCCGGTGCACTCTATTATCGCGCATGGCGTGCAGATCGGTTTTAATATTTTCTTATAATTCTTCAATACACGTATTAAATTGCATTGTTATAAGTTGCATTAGTCGTTGAATTATTTTCAAATATGGCCGCAGGACCTATTGCAGAACGAAATCAAGGTATGTTAAGAAAAAGTATACTCTGATAAATCGTAGTCAAAAGCGTTGACAATCTGAGCCACAAAGACCAGAAATGCGATATAATCACCGAAGAGTATATGCCGAAGTAATGTGGATTTAAAATTTATTTAGGCTATTTGTGCATTCTTGTGGCCAGTGTGACCTATTGTGGTTTTCGAGAGAAAGGAATTTTGTGAACGGGTAATCCAGAAGACTGCGTGCCCGTATACAGAACAATATCGTTGCCAACGACTTAGCTAAAATAGAGCGCTGCGACCTATCAGTCGCATCCCATGATACAATGCGCTCACTAGGCAAGTAATCAGCGCGAGATCTAAGTAAAACGACCAAGTTAATACAATTATAAATGAGGGAAAAGATGCAGTAAATACGAGTAAATATAAAATTCGAAGCTAAGGCCGCAGCGCTCTATTTTACCGATTTCATGGGCGGCCATACTGTTTACATGGACGATCACGCAGTCTTCGGGATTACCCCTGAACGTCACGATTTCAATTCCTCAGTATAGCCTGTAGAGTTTTATACTGGTCGGAAAGTATATTGTGATCTATGTCAAAGACTTTCTGAAACCATTTTTGAACTTTTTTAAAGATAAATAATGACCATGTAGCTTTTAAGGCAGCCAACCAGTAACGCTTCTTCAAGCAATAACGCTTCTTACTACACAAGTGAATGTTTCTTTTGACAGATGCAACTATTTATGTTGGAGGGCTTGATGAAAAGGTGAATGATCCTATACTTTGGGAACTCTTCCTTCAAGCAGGCCCTGTTGGTAAGTTATTTGTTTCAACCTTGAATTTTGTTTTTTGATGCTTTTTGATAAGGTACATGTTGCATCGGAATTGACAGAGTTCTGAGTAAGAGTTTGCACATAAAAAATTCTTTGGCTGAATTCGAATTTAGAAACTGCTGAGAGGTGCTACGGTTTTTGCCGATTATCCAATTAATTTTCAGTTGGATGTTTGAATTGCTGCCTTTTGATCAGGTACAAAAAGGTGAAAAAAATTAAGACTATACAGAGGGAAGATATTATGTGTGAAACAGCTACATTGCTTCTTTATTTGGAAAAAGAAGAAGCATGTCCGGAAGGCAAAAGATAGAAATTGTTTTTGCCTCATTTTATAATACAGTTGATTGTGTTTTGTAATTGCAGTGAATGTTCACATGCCTAAGGATCGTATAACGCAATCCCATCAGGGTTATGGTTTTGTGGAATTCATGGGAGAAGAGGATGCGGACTATGCTATAAAGATCATGAACATGATCAAACTGTATGGAAAACCGATCAGAGTGAACAAGGTAATTGCTCTCTCTCTCTCATGCTCGTCACTTTGTTAAATATACCCCAGCATACTCGTTGATTCAGAATTTACACCTCCTCTTCGAGTGTGAGTTAAATTTTGTTAATGAATGAAACAGATGCTGAATGCAGAGTTGATGTATTTAGGCACTACCAGTTGATCAGTGAAAGCAGAGTGATGTAATGTTCTCCAAGGCTATTAATACGCTGTGATGTTTATGGTTCATGGAGACAAATTTAAATGAAGCTTTCATATTTCAAATTAAATGTACAAAAGGCGCTCAGTTTCTTTACTGAAAACCCAGAATAGTATCTAGCTGTAGGAAACTAGCTGCTCAGTTGATTAGTTATGAAAGACAACCCAGTTTATAGAATTCTTTGTCTTGCGGTCGTTCATTCTAAGTTGCGTAAAATTGTGGAGAATATTGATGAAGAAGTTTTATTGGATAGAAAATACACATATGTACAATTTTGTGCGGCCTTGTGGTAAAACCCTTATCCAAGAGAAGAGCTCATTGCGGTTTCCCCTTTGTCAGATGCCAGTACAGTTGGACCAGTAATAAGAATTCTGTATAGAAATCCATGCAGTATAGCTGATCTTTTAAAGTAAAATAACGAAAGAAAATAACGTCATGACTTTATGTTCAGGCATCAGCACATCAGAAGAATCTGGACGTTGGAGCGAATCTCTTCATCGGAAATCTTGATCCTGAGGTTGATGAGAAATTACTCTACGACACATTCAGCGCCTTTGGCGTCATTCTACAAATACCAAAGGTCAGCCACAGGTCATCTAATTACTGGATAAATGCATACGCATGAAATGATTCTTTTTCCACGTGTACTCTGGTGATCAATTGGCTCTTGCCTGTCACTTTGCAGTGACCATTTGGTGCAGTTTAAAGATTAGGCATTAATTGTGAGTGTCCAGACTAACATTGGAATTATGTCTGAAACTACACATTGGAGAAACTTAGGAAAATATCGTGTTTGTCTTTTTTTGAAGATTTTTTGCAGAATTTAAATTGAAAATATATTTAAAATACTTCTTTTTTATTTTGTTTAAAAAGATGAGTTTTAATGCTATTTTGACGCTGAGATCGATACGCCTATGGTTTCGTTTCGATTGAGTTTTTGCTTTATATCTTGAGTTAGAATAAAGCCAGAGCAATAATTTTGTGCCATTTTAAAGCTTGATGTAGGACCTTTGAAATTATATATCAAACTCAATATGTCGTAAAATCACTGGTTTTGGTATGTGGAGAAATTATTATTTATCTAGTTAATGGACATGCTTGCAGCTCTTGTAACCAGGATGACTAAATGTTGTCAAATTTTGGAGTAGTGAGGTTGGAGCATTTCTCAAGACTGGTCAAGTTGAAATGGAATAGCTGTTTACCATGTTTATTACTGATAGGTTCTTTGTGCCATTATTGCAAGTTTTCCAAAGCTGTTACGGAAGAAGTTCGATGCACGATATTTATTCCTCATGTTTTACACATTTTCTTTAGATTATGCGAGATCCGGAGACTGGCAACAGCAAAGGATTTGCATTTATAAATTTTGCAAGTTTTGAGGCGGCAGACGCAGCTCTTGAGGCGATGAACGGACAATACCTCTGCAACAGAGCCATCACAATTTCATACGCCTTCAAGAAAGACTCAAAGGGAGAGCGACACGGCTCAGCGGCTGGTGAGATTTGTCATTCCTGCCGACACTGATTTTGAGTTTTTTGTCATGAATGTTTTTATTATATTAATTTATTGGTGAGAAAACTGATATACACTCTGCTATCAGGTAGAGAAAGGAATTGATCATTTGAATGGAATATATGCCTAAGATTGTCCGTGTCCATGATGTCTTTTGAATTTATCTTAGGATGAGTTGTAGAAATTACATTTAGAATGATTTAAGATTACCTATTTTATGTTTATTATATTTTATGTGCATGGAATGAAGTGCATTGGACATAGTTCAAAGGTTTGTGGGGCATGGTGGCGGAGTGGTGGTGTCGTTGCCTTGAAGCTGGAAGGTTTGAGTTTTGAATCCACCTCAAGTCGACGTGTAGGGACCTTGGGCAAGTTCTTCACTCGCAATTGCTCAGCGCTTCGGCATGAAACTCCGATGCAGTGTCCGCTCTGCAGTTGAGCGCCTCTGAGTAGAGTGCTTGAAGGGGGGCTATAACAAGTGCACATACAAATATTTCACCCCGCCATCCTCTCTGCTTGTCTTTCCTCATCTTTCTCTCATCTAAAACCCTGCCCTTTTTCTCTTGGGGGGTAGTTCACACTGGAAGCGCTTTTGAAAGGTTCTTGCTGAGAGTTGCACTTTATAAATGGTCATATACAATACAATTGATCTGTGAGTAGATGATAATTGATTTTCTCTGTTTTGGGCTGTAAATAACATGAATTATAGATTTAGAAAGTGTATATCTCATTGTAAACCAGCCAAAGTTGCCAAATGTTTGCATCATTTAATAAATCAAATTGTTAAATTATTTTTTTTTAATTAAATTCATTAAATCATAATTTATCTTTGCAGAGCGTCTGTTGGCCGCACAGAACCCGCTGTCTCATGCGGATCGACCGCATCAGCTGTTCGCAGATGCTCCGCCGATGGTCTTACCTATGGCACCGCCTCCTCCACCTCCTGTGCCAGGTATGGGCATTCCACCACCAGGAATGCCGCCAATGAGCATGCCACCTTCTTCAAGTAAGTAGTCGTCGTAACCGAATGAAATGTCTTAGAGCAGAGGAAGTCTATTTTAGTTACACGTAACTTGATTATAATTATTAATCCCAGTTAATTGGTTGATTTTGATTTATACCGATCCTTGGTAAATTGAAACATTGAGTTTCCTAGCAAAAGCACCACTTGTGATTGCCTCAATGATGTTGAAGTACCGGTAATTCACAACATGCAGTTCGTAAGTGATTTTGTCTGTGATTTATGATGTGGTTCAACGCAAGTGCTTGTAAACAGTCTGGACATGGGGTCTATGTTCATCATCAACATTTGTAACTGGCCTTGTTAAAAGTCAACATTACAAAGAAGTTTTTGATGTGGAATTCACCTGCTAGAATGTCAGTCTTACAATGAGCCAGAATTATAATTAAACAATAAACATTCCTTGTTTGGACCATAGTAGATTGATGTTTCTTGTTGCAAACAAATCCTATCGTGAAGTCAATCGTAATTGAGCAATTCAGTTTACCAGAGGCTGGGAATATGTGATAGCTCCGTCTTTTTAGATGTGTCACCTCTTAACCGGTTTAATAATCAGCAGTTTAATTTCCTTTGAGTTATATTTTGATATTTTGATTCAACTTTTCCTTTTTGGGCTTAAATCAGTCTTAAATGTTTTTAGCAAAACATTTTACATGATCTTGAAAGTTACTTCACTTAAATCATGATTTTAACAATAGAGTTTTTCCATTTTACAGTGCAGATGGGAATGCCTCCTCCTCCTCCATCATCTGGAATGGCACCACCGACATCCGGTTTGCCACCTCCACCGATGCCGCCGTCAGGTCTTCCACCTCCGCCTTTCATGCCTCCTCCGCCATTTATGCCACATCCTCCTGGAATGGGTCCGCCATCAAGTCAGTTGACATTATATCATCTGGTCATTGCTTCATACACGACCTTATGTCGTAGTAATAAGTATCTTCTGTCGTAGTAATAAGTAGCTTATGTCGTAGTAATAAGTATCTTATGTCGTAGTAATAAGTATCTTATGTCGTAGTAATAAGTATCTTATGTCATAGTAATAAGTATCTTGTGTCGTAGTAATAAGTATCTTCTATGGTTCCATAGTCTAATAAGTAGGTGAGTAAAATTAATCTTTTTTAGATTTCTCGCAAATGCCAAATAGCTTACAAATAGTGTACATGATCGGAACATGATTGGAAGGCATGAAATTTAAACAAAGTCATATAACATTCGCTTTTATAAAAGTTCTCTTGGCCATCGTGTCGACTCTGGATAGGTTGAGGTCATGTGATCTGGATCGCATGCACCAGGCATAAACTGCTGGCACATCAGACGCAAGTCTGTTCGTACTGAGTACACCAGTTCATTGTGACAAAAAAGTCAAACTGTGGTGGATGAATAAGGTGAGGTGCTGATTATTAAGTTGAGGGTGAAATTGTACAAATGACCACTTGAGGAGAATGCGCAAAAAGTGAGTTCCATAATAGCCACAAGGAGACAGACTAGATTTTCTTCTTCTTTGTCCTTATATTCAGTGCCAAAAGAAGTGTCTGGACGCCCCTTACCTTTCCAGTCAGTGCTGGCCAATAAGGGTGGCAGGACGGCGCTCAGATTTTTTAAATGAGTGCATGGACGCCGTCCATGACCGTCCAGGCACACTTTGAGCCCTGCTTATATTAACTTTTTGGAGTTCACAGAGACAAGTATACATGTGCAATTGTACAGTGATGCACATTATTGTACATAAATGTACACAGTGCAACTGATATTCTTAACAATGTCTTGTCGGTTACGTTACCTAGTATTGTATTTCGCTGTTACAATGGTCTGTTACAATGGTCTGTCTTCATGTGTGCTGCTGTGACAGGCATGGGACCTAACCAGTCTCCAATGATGCCACGACCTCCACCCCCGATGATGCAAGGCATGCAGAGCAGCGGTGGTGATGGCAACCAGATGATGCAGCAGCAGCAACAGAACACGCAGTCGTCAGGTCCAAGGCCACCACCGCCACAAATGATGGGTAAACATCCAATACATGGTTTTTTGACAAGACATTGCAAATCTATTTCTCGCTTGCCTCCATTCATTCATTCATTCATTCATTCATTACAAAGAGTCTTGTTATGATTGTGCTTCTTTCTTAATAATAATTCTGTGCCGTTCTTTGAAGTGGCATGAATCGTAGGTCTTGAAGAACATTGTCATCTTCATCCTAATTTAATGCTTTAATACGTGCAGCATTAGTCAATATTTCCAATATCTGCGGAGGCAGACTTATAATTTTGTTTGCTTTGGTTTTGAAGGTTATGACTGCTGAACTTAAGGGGGTCATTTAAAATACTTTCTGCTCTCATTTTCATAATTTCTTTCATTACGCTGCAAAATGTATTCTGTACTGCTTTCAAGATTTTTTGGAACTAAGTTGTCCTATATTACCTAAACCATAGTCAGAATCGTCCAATTAGTTATTTTTGCAATTGCTTTTATTTCTTATACACATGCTTGAATTTTAGTTAAAGCATTTATCATGTTTTTGGTGCTTTCTACTTTGTGATTTTTTTGTAATTTTAGGCGGAATGCAGAATTTTGGCGGTAAGATATGAAAATTTAGCTACGTTGTCAACTCTTTGTTTTTTCAATTATTATTGAAATATAGGTTCAGATCTCTTTTTTCCTATTCGAGTCTATGCAGTCAGTCATAAAAAATGGACATCATTTTAAAAACATTTTTAGTACATCTGCTATAGTCAACATAATCATCTCTAGGATGTGCATTTTAGCGGCGTCTTTTTGTATTCAACTAGTTGTAAGATGAAACTTTTAGCTTATTTGTTATCTAGACCTGCTGAGAGGGATGTTGTTTTCTTCTTTACATTGATTGATTGATGGACATTGTGTGTATTGAGTAGCAGAAGAGGGGTATGATATTTGAGACTGTTTAATTGTGCTCTTTTCAGATGTGTGTTTAATAATAGAAGTGTATGTATACCATAATTTTGTAAAGTTTCTCATTCTAAGATGCTGTTTGGTCCGTGCTAAGCAAAGTACAAGTAAACATGGTTGCAAACCTACCTGAAACAAAGACCATAAAACAAGTAGTATTTTCTACTGCTTTTTTTATCAAGCTTGTGTTTACATATACGCGTAAATGTTTTTAGGTGGAATGCCACCGGACTTTCGAGGTTAGTTCATACATACGACAATAATCAGGGATGACATAATGGTAACCTAAATTGATTGTGGAAGGAAAATTAATAACAACATCATCCTTTGCCTGTGTTGCTCCCTTCCTGTGGAATGCAACTGCTCCAACGGTTCACTCTATCTGGTAGTCTTTCTTCATCTTCTCTTGCCTCAAATTCTGCCGTTTATTTCAAGTCACTTGCACTGGGAGTGCTTCTGAAAGGCTCTTGCTGAGAGATAAATGCTTTATAAATCATGGTCAAACGCAATTCTTACGATACATAAGCTTGAACCTCATTTCTCAATTATTTTATCAAATTTGTCTGTTTGTTTTTGAATGTTTGTATGTCCCCTGTTTGTGGCTGTCTAAAAGGATGTTTTTGTATAAACTGTAGCTTTTTTGCTGTTTCTGGCAATAAGGTTATGAATCTGTTCCAGTAAGCAGAAATAAAGTACTTGGATAAAGAGATTTGGCATGATGTTAATCACCAGTAGAATAAAAAATTTGCTTGTCAGACATAATTATGCACGGTGGGATGGTGATCTTCAGCAAGTTCTTGGGTTGTATTTTTTGTTCATTCTATATGAACTGAGGGGATTCATGCTTTTATTGAATTCAGTCAGTTCTTTGGAATTATCACAGAATTTCAGTAACTCAGTTCTGCAATCGTTTGTGTTATAGGTCCGATGGGCCATCCTGGAATGCAACAGAACCAACAGCAGCAGCATGGTGGCCCAGGTATGGGTCCTCCTGGCATGCAAATGCCGCCCGGTCAAGGCCCTCCGATGGGGATGCGCCCGCCACCACAGGGATGGAGAGGCCCTCCACCAAGAGGAATGATGCCTCCATCACCTTTCGGTTAGTTTCGCTAAGTAATTTTTGACTCCTTTTCATTCCAATGGGCAGTGTGTATAAAGTCTCGAATACTTGATCACACAACAGCAAGCATCGCAGCTGAAATGCTTAATAATTTTTCAAGTTAGAAACTGTTATATTTCTCTGGTTTTGTTACTTTCTGAAGTTTCCTGTGCCATTTCGATGATTGCTATTACGTTGGACCTTTCTCGTCTGTTCTTAGAATACGAATTTAGTGTGGCGTGTTAAATTGGCCGAATTACCTTTCTGTCGAAACCTTTGCATTGAAACGGAAGTCCAAGTTTAAAGATTAATATTTGGTCGCTAAGGATCCCAATCTGAATTTCACATTTTTAGTGATGTGATCCTATAATGATCATCAGTTGGCTGTGGAGGTAAGGTACTCAAAGTAAATGCAGACTTGAGAACCACATAAAATTTTAAATCACATGAGTTATGTTTGAATAGAATCAAATTGTTAAACGTTGACTTGCATAACTGTCTAATAATTTGCATTAATTATCTTGTTTCTATGTAACATCCTAAACAGAATTGATTTAATCTATATTGTGTGCTTGTAGGTCGACCTCCAATGCCAGGTGGACCTGGAGGAATGGGTGGAATGCCTGGTGGTCCTGGACGAATGCCACCTCCGCCTCCAGGCAGCATGCAGCCGAGAGGACCCCCACCGCCAGGGGGCCCTAGAGGTCCGATGGGCCAACCACCCCCAAGGGGCATGAGAGGACCTCCACCAAGATTCTGGAACAACGATGATTAAATGAAAGGAGTCTGACATTTTCTGTGTGTAGTTATAACCCAGGAATTTTTCACGATGGTGAAAGAATTAAGTGACCGTGCATAGCTATGGAATGCAACTGACTGAAGAAGACATAAATTGGAACTATTAAAACGTTCGGCGATGTAACACTGCGAGAGCGTTTCATGTAAATTGGTTGGTGTTTGTGTAATACACGTACATTCCTGGTATGTGTCCGTAGTGAATCCGTCAATGTAACACTTTACAGGAAGGTAAAAAAAGAAGTCAGCTTGTGCTTTGGTTGCAGGTTTGATGTTTGTGTATGGACCATCATCAGATTTAAGAAGCTGTTCTTATTTTCATTATGAGCTGAATCTGTTAACCTACTAGTAATTATTTGTGACCAAGTAAGTAAGCCATATGTGCTAACAGGTGCGTTATTGAATTCTTGGCAGGTCTAAAAGCCTAGCAACTTGTTTCAGGCCAACAATCATACCAGGGCATTGGCTGTTTTAACAGCATTTGCCCTGGCTTGCCCTTGTGTAGCTGCACACTTGTGCAGTTCAGATTCTTGTCTTCAAGATTTATAAGCACTGCCACTGAATACTCATCGTATAATATTTAGCACATTTTCACACACACATACCCTACATGGTGAGTGGTGACGGCTGAATTAAAAACAATTTTGAACAGAAAAGCTGCAGTTGTTCAGAGCACCCAATGCTTTTACTTTATTAAGCGCAGGAGAGAAAAATTTGACTTCTGATGTTTCAAAAAGAAAGGAAAAAAGGGTTCTTGCAGGTGATTAACCTCAGCATGGCCTTCAACGAGGCATCAAAGAGAAGAAGGGAAGGAGGAAGTCGTGAGAAAAGTAAAGGTTTATTTCGAGGAAGACTAGCAGCAGCATTGATAACAGACTGCATAGGAGATAGCATGGACAGTTTTACATTAGCCTATAATAGTCGTTTCGAGAACACACAAAAACCTGAAGAGGCAAAGGTCGAAGACAAAGATTTGTGAATTGCTCAAAGACGCCTTAGCTGGAAGTAGGGAGAGCGAGTGATGATGATGGTGCTCTGCCCGAAGGCAGGTTCATTGGCTTAACGCCCCTGGGGATGAGATGAGTGAGGTGGTTTCCCGTTGCCTTCCCCACAGACAATGATGGGTAAGCAACTTGCCCAAGGTCGCTCCGCAGGAGCTTGCGCCCCTGCGTCCCACACGTGCTAGCCCGAGATATCTAAATCTCTGAATGTCAACTCCCAGCCCGGGGCTTGAACCGCAGTCCGTTACAACCAACAGACAAATGCAGCGCGCGCTTACCGGTGTAGCTAACTAGGCCAGTCGAGAGCGAGTAAGCTTGGTAATATGCTTGGTGAAGGTAAGAGAACTATCTAGAGACGTTATCTGCACACTTGTGCAGTTCAGATCCTTAATAATAATAATAATAATGACGACAATTTCTATGGCGCCGTAACACAGCACATGCCGTTACAAAGTCGCCTCGACAAACACAAGATTTATATTGCATGTAACACTGGCAAGCGATCTTGCTCCGAGGCGCGATCATGGTCTAAATCTTTGTGCTAAAACGTTATTTCCTGAATGCCAAAGAACATCGCGCTGTCGTGAACAGACCAATGAATCATTTGTTTACTTACCTACCTACGAAGGCGCAAGTGTACGCTCTAGACTCGGGAATTAATGCTCTATGCAACACCTCTACGGCTTCGTGACAACGCCGGTTGTTTATTTATCGTGTTTAAGTTAATCTTTTGTACATTCGCGATCTAATTTGAAATGTCATATCGAGACTTAAGAAGTATGTTTATTTTTTGGCATTTTCCACTGTTGACTGACAAGTTCCCTATTTTACTGTCTCATTAAGTTTCGAACTTGCAGTCACTCTCGTTTCATCACTTGCATGTCTCAAATGTGACTCGTTCCTGCTTTTCAGATGATACCACAACTCGTCGTCCTTCTTGCAGCGCTTTCTCTCCCATTGCTCAACTATTTGATGTGTCATCTTATTTCTAAGTGGTTGCCCTCCAACCTCATCTTCTGCCTCAACCTCGCAAACTCTTCATCATCCAACCGCCGTGCTGTACCTAATCCAGCGAAACTATAGTATCCGGGACCGATGTTTATAACATTGGGAATTTCCAATCGGTTACGGTCAGGTTATGCGTCGTGAGGGTCGGTTAGGGTCAGGTTATGCGTCGTGAGGGTCGGTTATGGTTGGTGTTAGGGTTAGTGTCGTCATTAGACACGTACTATACTATGCTAAGATATTGTGCGACATCGGTCCCGGATACTATAGTTTCGCCCCTAATCCTCCCCTATCTCACTGTCTTGCATGCCCCAGTCACCACTCACATAAGTTCTTTAACAGATCCAGTCCCAAACTATTTCTCAACTTCTCCTTGAATTCCGCGTATTATCAGTATCTTCATCAATTCCACCACTCACTGACTCGATCATCTGTCAATGTCATCTGCTTTAGGCTTCTCTACTTATCACCCTCTGTTCTAAATTGAAGTCTAACCTCTTAAAGAAATTGTACTCTAATCCATCCAGATCTGCCCCGTCAAGCGCAATTAATTTGTTATGTAAGCAAATCTTTCCTGTTCACAAACGGGCTGCTCTACAACTAATTGCTTGAATTAAATAAGACTTTCTAGCCCTTGGTATTATCTGCGATTAATATATCTAAAGCACCTTAAAATTGGCATAAATGGGAACTTGATGCATTCGAAAACTCATCTTCGTCATGTGTTCTGATGTTACATGTGTTTATGATTTATGCCTTGTGCCCTATAAAACCTTGTCATTTTAAGTTGGACCTGCACTCTGAATATTCGTATTTATATCTTATGTATGAAATAGGTTTCTGTTAAAACTCTTACCGCAAATTAACTATAACTTATTGAAATTGAATTTGTATGCTGATTCAATTCAACATTTGATTTAAAGCAAGTTGCTGATCTGCATGCCACTTATGTGCAGGCACTGATTTGACTGTTGCAATTTTATCATTTCTAGCATGATGATGGTTTCTTTTTAAAGAGAAAGACCGATTTTGTAAATGCTATATTGAAACTTTTAGATTTCACGGAAATGATGCGTGGCTTAGGCTACGTAAGAATTATTTCAATGGAGAACTTTCGGAAACCAAACTTTCCACTTGTTGCCGAAGTGCTCGTATGGCTTGTTAAACGGTATGTGAGCTGGAGCTCTTTTATTATGTCTGTATACATGGCACAAACTGATGTAACATGGTCTGGGATGTGGATCCATGTGTAATTCAGCTTCTCAAGGTGACCTCCTTATACGATGACCCTGCTACTTAATGTCCCACTTGAAGCATTACAAAAAGGTTCCGCTCAATGTTCAGTATATAGTTTTTCATTTAATGTATGATAGTGTTACTGCTGTGTAGAAATATTGAACTATTATAGTTTTCAGTGTTTCTTAATCATTTACCCGTTTGCCCCGAGAATATCCCCTGAAAACAGGCTTAATTGGAAAAAATGAACGGGTAAAGGGTTAATCTGTAATTGTGATTACTTTTCTGTTTTGTGAGGATAAGACTAGGAGTGATTCATATTAAATATCTTGAAGCATTTTTTTTAATGCTCAGAATGACGGAGTGAATAAAAAAATTTCCCTTGTTACCGGTCGTTTGTTCATATCCATTGGTGTTGCCATATTCTGGAGCAAGACATGTTTGCGCTGCAGCTTAATTATTCGTGTTGATTTTATTTTACGGCTATTGTTGTTGTTGATGTTGTTTTTTAGTATTGCTATAATTGCTGAACATTTGTTTTTTACACTATTCCAAATGGCATTAAATGGTCTGTTGATTTTTAAAAAAAGCGCTGTTAACTTTTAGGTACGATCCAAGTTCAGATATGACTTTGGATATCGGCAATGTTCAGGATCGGGTCATGCTCATCAAATCTGTCGTTCAGTTCATGGTAAGAGAACAGTATGCTAACTGTGGACCTACACCAGTAATGCAAATGTGTCCAGAGCTGTGATTTTACACATTCAGCATCAGAGACAGTTCTAAAGCAACTCACTTCAAAAGCCGCTTGCCATGATTTAGGCTTGACGGCTTGATTGCTGTAGATTAGAGTTTTTCAGCTGTGCATTTTTTTCAGCAGTACAACGATTAGTCAACTGAAGTATTTTGCTTCACTTGCTTGCGAATGTCTTGGTGAGCGTGTCATTCAGGATCTAGGCTACAAATTTTCTTCTGACATTGGCTGTTAATCCCATGGCTCATTAGTTTAAGATTTCAGTATGGTACTATCTGGTTTATGAGATAAGAACTCTTGAATAAATTTACTTAGCGGGCATGTAGGACATTGTAGATATTAACAAATGAGTGAGTGAATGTATATACAGATTTACATGGTTCTAGAAATTTTTTATGCTTTTCTCTGATCAGATTTGATGGACCGGTAGGCCTACTTGTAGGTAAGGACATTTAGAGTATGGTAAGGTCATTTCACTCATTCATTCATTTCAAGAATTTATATAATACCCCTTCAAGAAGCCCACTCAGAGGCACTCCCAGTCCAACCACGGTGATACACGTGGATCTTCAGAAGCCTGCAAAACACTGATCAGTCAACCCTAGGTAACAAACGTATGTCCAAAGGGAGACTGTTTATTTATCATGGATGCTCATTTCTTGTATGTTTGAACAAACGTCCTTTGAAGTGTGTTGTGGTGTGATGCACAATATATATATTTGAAATACTACATATTATTTATCTAGCTGCCATGGATTTCACTCTTTGTCATGTGTCCATTGTGCTTTTGTAGTCATCCAAGGCTCACTTGAAGCTGAGCACTAAGCGACTGTACCAGGCAGATGGCTATGCTGTCAAAGAGCTTCTCAAGGTCACATCTGTTCTGTACAATGCCATCAAAGCAAACTCTGAGATATATCATGACCGGGGTGATGAGGGATGTGTTTCCCTTTCCTTTGATATCAGTTCAAAGGTAGATATTTGTATTGTACTGCAGCTGTATCTCTAGTTAATACTGTGAAACATATTGAATTGTAGCATTGTTTGACACGACAGATTCTGGCAAGAGCAGGATTTTTGAATAGTCAGTTACTGGTAATTTGTCTGACATGCAATTTCACAATTGCTATTTTCAGATTTTAAGCTGATTCTCTTTTGGTACGATTTTTTAATGAGCACATGTATGCAGACTTGACTATTAAAAAGTGCATCCTTTTTATGCTGCTTTTAAAAAACTTGAAATAGCAAAATCCTTTAAAATAGTACTTCAGAAGAAAATATTTATTTACATTACTTTTTTACCAATAGTGTTTTAATGCATCATGATTTAGTGCATGTGTTTTTCGTTCGTTGCATTTGACTATATAACTAGTTTTGCTTTCAGCTGCAAGACTTGAAAGATGCGAGACTTCTTGCTTCTGAAATTACAGCTAAAGGAGCCAACCTTTACGATCTATTGAACCGAGAAGTTGAACTGAGAGTAAGAAATCTGTTTGCTCAAGTTTAGAATTTGAATTCACTTGTCGTGTGCTTTAATAAATCTATAAAAGTTTCAAGTTAAGGTAAAAAGAGGTTTTCAATTAATGTGATATGAAAGATAGAAACGAAACAGGTTCTAGGTTGGTAAGAACTGAATGTAGTTTGTTAGTTGGATGGCTTATTGTTGTTATAAATCAGACTCATACCTACGTGTAATAGAGATGTAAGTGTATTAAGTGTATGAGTCTAGATTTATTTTACTTTCGATAAGTCAAGGCATGAGGTTTAGATATTTATAAATGTTGTCATGTAAGGATTGCGACAGAAAATTCTGTTTATTTCAAGTTGAGAAATGTACCGACTTTTTTTGATAAACAGAATTTTTGTTTCATGTATATCACAAGTGACAGAGCGACCCAGATGCTTCAAGGTGTCATGATGTGGAGCAGACATGCACAGGCCAGTCAGGACAGACCAGTGGAGAGAGTCGGGGGAGAGCGTGGGACACATACGGGCATTGACCCAATTTGTCCTTCATGCCTCTCTCCCAATATTCTCTTCAATCCGACAAGGTGGTCTAGCTGCTCCAAGATGTTAATGGTATGGAGCAGACCTGCTGACCGGATCTGTGAAAGCTGGGCAGCATGACGCGAGACAGACTCAGACAGAGAGTGGCGTCGGACTCTTACGGGCATTGAGCCCAATGATATTGATGATGATGTATATCATGGATCAAGAAATGTATCAGCTCTTTGTGCACTAATTTTAGATAACTGCCATAGAATTTGGTCAATTTGGATCTATTTCAGCTTGAGATTTTACTATTGTAATTGTAATTGAACATTCTTAAAGCGCAGCTCACAGATTCAGTAGCGATCCCGACCCCAGCTAGTGCTCCCGCCATCAAATAGAATAGTCTTCAAGTGTTTACGAAACAAGGGAAGAGAAATTCCAAGGAGCTCAAGACTTATCTTGTGGGGAAGGTGATTCCGACAAGTAGGACCAACATACGCAAAGCTTCTAATATAATAACCTCTTCTAATCAGCTGCAAATTTTATATAAACATGTGGAGCATAAGCGAACATAAATGTAACATTTTCATTCATCTGGCATTTCAGTTATAGAACTGCTAATAAATTATATTTATGTTATGTAGGGAAATGCTCCATACTTGGGATTACAGGTACCTACAATTTTTTGAGTCTACTGCATATGTTTCATGTATATTTTTGCATATACTTCTGTTATTATAGGAAATTCGATCAACAGTTATCTCTCGGCAGCTAGAGATTAACGACATTGAGAAGAAACTGAAGCAATGTATTGGTGGAATTGAGGTCAGTCAGAGTACAGTTTTTTGTATCCAGAAATAGCTACTTTTAAGATCCTGTCCAATAAAAAGTTTGGTTTTTAATGACTTAAATTTATTTTAATGTCTGACCGCCGACAATGAGTACAGGATACCATGCACAGTTAAAATGTCTAATTATATGTTGTCACACCCATAGATATCTGTTTAACCAAATTGCTGCTAAATCAATTTTAATTAATAGTTTTCAGGAATATCTGGATGAACTTTTAGGGAAGTACTTATTATTTGTATTGAAAGAATTGTCAAAGTATTGTCAAAATGAAGAACTTAAGAAAACAAAAGGTTTCCAGTCCTTTGAGGTAACCAAAGAAGTTGATGCAGGGTCACAAATATGAAGTATTCATGAAATTGAATGTTAGGGCAAAAAAGTTCTTTTTTACAGGAGTTTTAGACTTGAACCAGCCCTTCATGCATTAGTTATTTTACCACAATCAACGATGTTGTATCGGAGGTGCTATACAGTAATTATGCAGTAACAAGTACGGTAGTAATGTCAGTAATGATTTGTTTTATAACTTGCATGGCATTGCTTTTAAATATGCTGATCTATCTCTGCTCCTAGCTCTCTTTCTCACTTCCACAGTGGATATTTAAGTCTTGTACCATGTGCCAGGACTGTTGGGCTAATCAGGCATTCTCGGTGACTGGTCCAAGTCTTAGCCATGTTGGTGCTTGATTCTTTGCATTCTTTCATTTTCTATACCATCATCTGATTCAACTTGCTTTTTTACCCTGTCTTCCAGTTTTCTCACCAGGTCCGTCAGATTTGATAGATCTATTGCACTTTATGCTTTTTCACAGATTGATGTTAAATATTCATTTTGATAAACCGCGAGATGGTTGGAGCCGAGCGATTGCTATAATATGAATTTCTGTTTGTTACAGGATGAGATAAAGAAGACACGCTCTGCGATTGAAAGCGTGAGGACAGACGAATCAACGCTTGAAGCAAAGATGGAAAAGAAGAGATTCGATTTGGAGAGGAATCGTAAAAGACTCGAGACACTACAAAGCGTCCGGTAGCAGAGACAAATACATTATTAGTTATTACCTAATGACCTTTGCCCTTTAAAAGTCAGTTAGCAATAGGGTCAAACATTTAGTTATAGTCACATGATGATCAGTGCCTAAAGTGTGGAAAAATAAGTGCCTGGACGCCCCTTACCTCTTCAAAAGAAGTGCCTGGATGTCCCTTACCTTTCCAGTCTGTACTCGCCAATAAGTGGCTGGACGGCGTTCAGATTTTAAAACAAGTGCATGGACGCCATCCATGACCGTCCAGGCACACTTTAAGCCCTGATGATGATTACTATGCTGATGCTATTAATTTATAGACCTTGACTTAAGTGCGACTTTGCGTACAGGTGAATTAATTTAGAATGAATTAGTGGCACAGTCAATATCTTCACTGTTTTAATTATTTATGTATTATTTACATTCATTTTACCATCGCACCGCCTGGCATGATGTGAAGCTACTTAGAATATATGGAGTTGCGAGCCCTTCACACCTCTTTGCCGTATCCTTGGCTAAAGGAGCCATTGTTCTTTTCTTCTGAGCATCATCATCATTATCTTCATTGTTATCATCTGTTTCTGTTGCAGACCAGCTTACATGGATGAGTATGACAAGCTTGAGGATCAACTGCAGAGAATCTACGATGATTACCTGCTTAAATTTCGTAACATGGCCTACCTTGAGGAAATGCTGGACGAGTTTCAAAAGGCTGATCAAGGAAGATATGAGGTATCTGAATGAGGTATCTCTCTCTGTTGCAAAATATGTTAGTGGTCTTCGTTTCCAAATGTTTATGGTCTCTGTTGCCGGGTGTTAATTCTCTCTATTGCCAAGTGTTAATGCTCTCTATTGCCAAGTGTTAATGCTCTCTATTGCCAATTGTTAGTACCGTTGCTAAGTGTTAAAGGTTTAACCTTTTTGGGCAGTATTTGAGAATTGTCAGAAATTTAGAATTTGTTAATGGGTATGACAAACTTGAGTTCCATTTATTGGAAGCTTTCATACTGACCCTCAAGAATTTTATAAACTTGTTTACAAAGTTTTAGTTTACTGAAACTGTGAAGTGCCGATGCCTGCTCATGGCTGTGGAAATGGTAGATGCTTGTGCTCAATGGTATTTTGCATACAAATTTTACCTTGCATTCTGCTCAAAATTGTCTTGCAGGATTTTAATAGTCATCTCTCAGAAGTGAGAAAGAAATCGGCTCATAACAGGAAGGAGGAGGATGAAACAGGGAGGTCTTCAGATGGTAGGGAACTTCAGTGACAGTCAACTTACTTACTCACTGCCTTAAGATTTCATTCAGCACACTTATTCTAGGCTGCTTGAGCTATGCGACTCCAAATTCTGCACCTCTTTTTTGCTATGAATCATTAACATGTAGTTTATAGCCACAGTTATTGTTAGGTAATTGCCATGGGTGCATTAATTAGTAATGATGATGCGTAACATGGTCTACCTTTGATCAATACAATACCGTCGGATTGAAAATTCTGTAGCTTTGGTTATATGTGAGATATATAAAAACTGCAAGCAGTTTTTGGAAAGGTAAATAAAGCGTCTACAAGATAGTACTTAAAACTAAAAAATTCAAAAGTTGTGACTGGTTTTATGACGATGCATTGCATATAATTAATATGCTTCCTTCACTTCTATATTTTCAGGGCTTTTGGACAACGAAGAAAGTGACGAAGAGAATTTAAATATCCAACAGCATCGATCAGGTTGGTTTAAATTGTATTAGAGTAAAAATGCATTTAAATGGCAAACTTTCACCAATGTGAGGCAAGGAACATTAGAACAGATGTTGATTCTATACAAAATCATTATAAAATTATTATATACTCGATAAGGTAATCTATACAAATTACTGTATCGAGTATATAATAATTATGTTGTTGCAGCATAGATAGTTGGAACATAATTTTATAGATATTTATATTTTTAATTGCCGTATGTACATTCATGTTGATGGTCAAAAGATATATGATACATGTACCCCATTGTACCCGGTAAATAAGCAAGGAGATGTGGGAGAATTTAGGAAAGTGAGCAATCAATCTGGCAGCATCAGGAAGAACAGACTATATATAGCTGACAGTTGGACCTTGGGCAGGCCTATAAGAAGAGAATTGCAAATGATGGTGGTGGTAGTTGCAGTTTAATGTCACTGTGTGGTAACAATGACCATTAGCGACGCCCTCCTCCTTTACCTAGGCTTGGGACTGGCACTGGCAGAGTACAACCAGTGGCGGAGTTAATTGCAAATGGGGAAACAATCATACTTTAAATGACTGTTACTCATAAGTAATGTCAACTGTTTTTTGGTCTCTAGCAGTTGCCTGCTTAGAATGCTTGATTCGAGTAGTTTTAATGAGTATAGTATTTATAAAAATGAATTTAGAGACTTAGAATAATTTTACTCTTTAGAACAAATCAATTTCGGTCGATAAAATATTTACTATTTTTTAAGAGAATTAAATAAGAAATTGATTTAAAATTAGTCTGTTGATAATGAGTTATTGTTTACCACTTAAATTGTGTTTGAATAAAGATGCATTTAAATGATTAAATAGCACCAATGTTCCACAAGAAACAGGTGGTCACTTGTCTATATCTTCCATATGACAATCTAAATCTGTGTGTGTGTGTGTGTGTGTGTGTGTGTGTGTGTGTGTGTGTGTGTGTGTGTGTGTGTGTGTGTGTGTGTGTCATGTATGTACCTTCTGACTATTAGTTGAGGCTAGTGGGGACTATAATCTTCCCCATTCTACAAACATATTTATAATCTACTAGTAGATGTATTTCAATGTTCACCTAGGAGTAGGTCCGGTAAGGAACAGTTGTCTTACAATTGTGCTTTCTAAGTACTTCGTTGCTGTGATGTAACCACAGTACATGAATATCTTATTTTATTTTCTGCGGTTGGCCCAGTGCTCTGGAATGGCCTTTCTCTTGAGCTACGCCTACACCCTGGGACTCTACCAGGATCCTTCCTTACTAAACTTTAAACTGTTCTTTTGGGCGCGCTGGAGTCGGGAGCGGCTCCGAGTAGTTTTTTCTTCAAGGGGCGCTATATAAATTTCCGAATGAACGGATGAATCTGATGACTGTAAGATGAAACTTGAACTGCACACATGTTGAATACAGCGATCTTGAATGGTCAATGAAAGAGTCGAAGACACGCTTGCATTTAACATAATTTTCACTTCTGTTCTTTGCAAGGTTCCTCTAAGCACAAAGATGATGGAATGCTGGTCAGAGGAGGAATGAGAATGCCAGACAAAGTTGAAGATGATGAGGATGACGATAGTGATAGTGAGACAGATGATGATGATGAAGAAGATGATGATGATGTAAGTATTTTTTTATAAAAAATACATTGCGTTGATAATTAATTTTTATTTTTGGTTAGGTCTACAACAGAAAAGGGATGTTTCAACGTGGCAGTGCTAAAGAATTTCTTCTAGGGGTGTAGTTCGTTTCGTCAGTTTGATGATGAAACCTACGATGATATTTTTCATGGTATTAGTTGTGATGGTGATGGAATACTGATAACAACTGTTTATGGTGATGTATTGTATGTATGTATGTATGTATGTATGTATGTATGTATGTATGTAGGTATGTATGTATGTATGTATGTGAGTATGTATGTGCACTTGTTAGAACGTCTCTTGAAGATTCTATTCAGAGGTGCTCCAAATACAGCGCGCACACTGACTAGGAGTTTCTCGCCCAAGCGTATGAGCAATTGCGAGTGAAGAACTTGCCCAGGGTCCCTACGCAGCGGCTCAAGGTGGGTTCGAACCTGCAATCTTCCTGCTCCAAACATACCACTACGCCCCACATCATATTGATGCTGATTATTGACAATAATGATGGTACGATGATGATTTTGACGACTTACGAATCCACGGTGACCACATTCTGGTGACAGTTGTAATGGAATTAAAGGTTTTCTTTTTTGTTCTTTAGGAGGAGGATGCGTGACAGCTGTAATGGAATTAGTTTTCTTGATGTTCTTTAGGAGGAGGATGATGACCATGATGCGTCGGACGAATCGTCCGAAATAGTGATCGAGGAGGGCATCGGTGGCATTCAGGTGACCAAAGTCATCCGACCGTGTCCGCAGCGAAAATCAAAATGGAAGCAGCTTGAAGACGATGATGAGGAGGATGGGTTTTAAGATTACCAGCAGCAGCAGCAGCACTTAACTCTAGCGCTTTAGTCAGGTGTTCAATTGCATGCAGTTCAGAATTTTCTTGTTTAAGGAAGTCAGATGTTTGTTTGTATTGTTTTCAATTACCTGTTTCTAGTCAGATATGAGCAGCAAATGTTTCTGTTAGGTTTTGTTTGAACAGGAATTAACAGATTAAATGAGTTAATTTTCAATGGCTGATATGTAAACAGAATTATAGCTATTTGGAGCTTTGTTGTCTTGTATACATATTTACGCAGTGATGCTGTTCATTGGTACATGAATGTGCCTGTAATAAAAGTTTGTTTAGCTTTATCTTAAAGTTCTGCTCATTCTCAATCTGCAAAACATGTGTTCTTATATGGTGGTTCAATTTCATATGGTGATGTCATTGTTTTCTGTAGTGTAAAAGATTAGATTTAGCTTTGTTTGCTTTTGTTGTACCAAACTTAAATGCGTTACAAGTCTATTCCTGCTAGCATTCTTTGCACTTGTAGGCATATGTACAGTAAAGATTTCCAACTGCAGGCTTTACAGACGTTACATTATATCTTGTATACAGTGGCGTAACAATAGGGTAGACTGGGTAGACAAAGTCTAGGGGCCCCCGAGTGTAGAGGCCCCAGAGGGGCCCCGAGTTCCTATAGTTATGCCACTGTAAGTGATAATACATTTCAATATCCACATTTTGTCTAGGGGCCCCCGAGTTCCTAGTTACGCCACTGCTTGTATATTACTATGTCAAATAAGTGAATGCCATAGTTCATGTAAAAGGCATTTCTTGGTACTGTTTTGGTTTACATGACCTGTTTGTTTCTTCTCAATCTGCAAAAATGTGTTCTTATATGGTGGTTTAATTTCATATGGTGATGTCATTATTTTCTGTAGTGTAAAAGATTAGTCTTTGCTTTCGTTGTATTAAATTTAAAAGCTTGACAGTTGACAAGTCTATTCCTGCTAACATTTTTGCACTGTGAACATGTGCAGTAAAGATTTCTAACTCAAGGCTTTACAGACGTTACATAATATATGTTATGTTATTACGTAAAATAAGTGAACATCTTAGTCCATGTAATAGACATTCCTTGGTGCTGTTTTGGTTTACATGAACTGTTTGTTGTTTATTTAATTAATTTTTTACATTTTTTAATATGAGCTAAAGTTTCTCAACTTCATGATGCATTTGCTTTTTAAAGAGTGAGATGAATGGACAGAATATGACAGTTATGTTATTAATGTGAAATGGCATTTCTCATCCAATATCGAAATTCTCTGTTCTTGCAAAATGTCACATAAACTTGGAATGCACACAGTATATTACATCAGCTAGGTGTACTGTATGGTTCCTTCATCCTATATAACCGCACATACCACCATGCTTGTTTCGAGCAATGTAGATTATTTAGTTTTTTTACTGTGCTGTTGTGTAAAAATTTCCTCTGACCCCCTCCCATGCATTATTCTTCCAGACATAATCCTCTGTGTGCAAATGGCCTATTTCTGCATTCAACTGATAAAGGTTGATTGTCCTGTTTTTGTTCGCTGTGTCAACTTGTTAATGCCAACACGGGAAAGACTTGCTACTGTTATTCAGATTTCAGATGTAAACTTAAGACTTGTTAGTGTCATTCGGTTATTCATTTCTAACGCTAGAACTTGTTTGTGTCATTTGAGTGAAGGCCTCATTATGAATGTTGGACAAAATTGTGGAGATGTTTAACTATAGATTTATATGGCACTTCTCGCAGAATGACTATTCAGGCACTCCCAGCACAGAAACTCGGCAGAGAAAGAAATGTGTAGGCCTACCATTAAAGAACGAGAGACTGATGAAGAAAAACGTGTCATCAGGACTTCTTTTAACGTGCAGTTCTACACAAAATGTGCAACTGTAAATGAATTTGTGCAGTTGTAAACACAGTCTTGTGCAGTGATAGCCATTAGGTAAATGCAGCCGGTTTGCCATACAAGAAGGAAACGGAACAAAGGGCATGTGCTGTGAAAAATATGCAGCAGGAAGGCAAATTTCCAAGAGGATGACAAAAAAAGAAAAAAAGGTCATCATATTTTATATGCGGCGACTTGCGACATTTCTGCGCAAACGTCTACAAATTGCTTGTTGTGCAGTTATAGAAATTTCTTTTAAAAAGCCCTGCGTGTTATTATAGTTAAGCCCTTAGTGAGGTAAGAATTCAGTTATTCCAAATGAAGGGACCAACCACAAAGAATGCCAGATGTTGGTCAAAGAGCAGTCCTTGTCTTGGGAACAAGCAGTTCAAAATGATCATGCCACAAGAGAGATGAAGATGCCTATAACGACTTTTGCATCTGCCTATAGTTTGAGAGGTAGGCTTATTTAGGGGCATTTTCATGTGAAGGTGTGTCTCAAAATAAATGAAAATTCGCTTTTGGAAAACCTTTGATTAGGAATACGTTAACGGTTATATATTTTGCCTAACCTTGTATAACCTATGTAGGAGTAACTCCGCCATTGTTCGTACCGTACTCTGGCAGTGCCAGTCCCAAGCCTGGATAAAGGAGGATGGGACGGGAATGACCTTTGCTATCACACTTTGTCGTCAAACTGAAACTACGATGTAGAAAAGGTATATAAAATATATAAATGTGTATAGAACATATATATGATTTACATACACCGTTACATAAACAATAATTACACATAGAAATAAACGATTTTGCTTTAAAAAACTAGAATTAAAAAGAGGAATTATTTTGGTTTCACCAACGAAAAATTAGGCACCCCGGCCTCGTATATATACATAAATATATTAGAGTGGTCCAACTTACCATGTAAAAAAATAAATTTTCAAATATCAAATTGGGTCACATTTGTCCTTGTTCCTATACACCAAGGTAGCTTACATGCCAAAAATTAGAAGGATTTGATTATATTTGGAGGTGACTCAAACTTGAACATTTTTTCTGGCATTAGAACTTCCACACGTAGGAAAAGGCTGCAGCTGAGCAGGATTTGTATTCAGCCGAGTTACCTTTGCTTTTGCACTGCGATGGCAAACGTTAACTAGAATTTGTCCAGGCCATTCTGAAGGTGTTTCTGGAGCTGGAGAGAAAAGTTTCTTGTAGTTTCCAAGTTTATTAGATAATTGAAAACAGCAAGTTAATGCCTGTCTTCAAATGTCGGAAGATTGGAATCGGAAGCAGAGTATAATATATGGGCTTGCATTTGATAAAACGGCCTCAAAAAACTTCCACATGTACAGTTGTATACTTATCTAACAGACACTCAATGAGGAGCCACTGCTGTGTGCTCGCATCTATGAAATCCAGTGATTTCTTTACTCCCACAACCCTCAGAACAACCAGGGGTCCAGATGTAGGCTCATTCAAACGATTTATGTGAAAAACCAGCACCAACGTGAAGATTACGACGAGCTTCTGCAATTATCGCATGTCATCCTTCTTGATAGGTGTTTGAGAGGAGAAGTGCAATTTCGTTTCCAGCTTCTGGGACAGTACACCATGCAACACCGCTCACCAACTTCTAGCAAAATCCTCAAAAATCAAATGACTCTCCGCATTTGGGATGAAAAAGTTTTAACAGATCTAATCTCAGCCCTTTTGCCTCTCTTTTCTATGGAATATGGTCATGAAGCTTGCTTGGACAAGAGAGAGCTCCAAACAATTATTTGACACTGTTCAACTAGTCAGAACTTAATATTTGCAAAGTAGTTGTGCAGAATGCTGCCACAACCGCTTTCAAGAGACACCTGGTCTCTTTGAACCCGCGCTGATGTGATTTCATGCAAAGACCACATTGGTTACGAAGCTCAAATGTTCTGAAAAGAATATAGCATCAAACGGAATTGAATGCAAAACGTTGAACTTTGGAAATCCACTGGAATCATATGTGACAAGCCGAAGATCTTGACCAATCGACATATGATCATTGCCAGCAATTGGCTGGCAGATGAGGCTTAGGCTTTCTTCTCGACGCCACCACACTTTGGCAGTAGCCTACTTTTGCATTCAATTTATATCAAATTGAAAGACAAAGCTAGGCAGATCAAAGTAATAAATTAGGCCTACAGCGCAGAAAAGGTTATTGCTTTCATCCAGATATTCAACTCTTCTGTGACAAGAGTCGAGAATCAAAGACAATACCTTTGTCAAGCCATTCCAGAGCCATAAAAGTCTCTCTAGAGGAACATATCACTAGAGACTTGTTTTAATGGTATTCTTATTACCTAGGAACTTACTAAACAGTTAACACTAAATAGTTATTTGCTTTCGGTTTTGTTTAAAAACACTTGGGTCATAAATGCCAATATACTACATTAAGACGAAATTTTCGAAGATACAAAATTATCGTTCAAAATTGAGTCACCCCTAGATATTCTTCAAATGACTCAAAAATTGGTTCAAATACTATTTGAAGTGAATGGAACAAGAACATATATGACTCAAATTAATTTTCGACATTTTGTCTTTTTGGACCACTCTAATATATATATATAATATTTAAGTGCATATTCTAGCTTGGATTATCTTTGTTATTAAAATTTTGAGCAAGTTGAATTTCCCGGGAAATTTCAGTTCTCGTCCCAATCCTGCTCCCACATCTCGCCTCCACCGTTAGATCTGGGGGTATCCGGCGCTTCAATTTAGGCCCACCCCAGCCACTCCGCACGCCTCACACAGCCCTCCACCTTTTGGGGTCAACCTTCGTAGCCCGAGAAATTTGGTTCTTCACCCCTCGCACACCCCGATCGCCGTTCCGCCCCACCCGTGTCCCAACCCCGGTGTGCAAGCATAGACATCATATAATTACTACCCATAATATTGACTTTATGGTGGTACGCAAGATCGACGTCCTTAGCAGGCTACACAGATGAATATAGACTATAGATAGATATCCCACTGGGATCAAAGCATTTTATTATAGCCCTGAGCGTGGACATATGGCTACCAAACATCCCGAGTGGATGTATTTCTTAGGTTTTGAGCTCAGTAGGGGTACTATGTAGGTCCCACATGGTTCAGGAGTCACATTTCCATTGGATATAATTATACTGGCATGGAAATTATTATAATTATACGGAGCGGGGTTCGATTTCCGAAGCACCCGTAGGATAGACGTGCTTCAATAATGTAGGCTGCAATTAGCGCCGTTGTAACTTGTATTGCAAGCTGTCTGTTCTTTTAGTGGTTAATTTTGATGTTAACTAAGATATAACTGCATAACCGTACACTAAGCTGTAACCGGTTATATCTGTTCTATAAAGGAAAATTATATAAAAAAATTATGTTGTGTGTGTGGGCACTACATCAAAACTTCAAGACTGGTTGAATCCATAGCATCGGAAGTTTCCTCTTTGCGTGTTTCACAAGGAAGCCTTAGCAACGTGATTTCCATTCATTGCCCATTGAATTTTTTGTTGCATGTTAAACAATAAAACAATTAAATGGATTTTGATTCGGATTCTGATAAACATGTGTTTACGGTAGAATGTTTAAAGAAAAAGCGTACTCGGAAGGTACTTAGGCCTGACAGTTATTAACAGTATCAGTATACACCACACGCTTTAGAACGGGTTGTTCTGAAACGCGGGGCGATTGAAATTTATGTGCACAGTAAATTTCCGATATTTCTCAGTGCCACACAATTGACACAAAAGCTGTGTGAAGAGAAATGAACTTGCTCACCTGTGCTTCGTAGGCTTAAGTCCGCAGAAGCTAGGCTGTTGGGTCCGTGGCCATGCCAGATTAGTATCGGAGTAGTGATGAGATTTAGGTATGGGCAGTGCGGCGGTGGAGAGCAAATAATAATGCCCACAATGTTGCATTATATAGGATGGTCCTGGATTGGAGTGCAGTATAGTTTGAAAGTTCGGTTTTAGTCTTAACTGGTATTCCAGGAGAGGGGGAAGCAAATGCAACTCATTATAAGAGAGAAGGTTTATTCAGAACTGTCTTGCTTAGCCGTGGCAGATTCCAGAGCGCCTAGAACTGAGTAGTCTCGGAATTTGATGTAGACACCAACTTTCCAAAATGGTCTTATTTTGCTTGCTAAACTCAATAAGTTTAGACATACGATGATGTTACATTCTGCCCTCTATTAGACCTAACGTTGTTGACTGAACATCGAATGTTTATTGCATATTGGGCTGACACAACATTTTGTTACATTATGCAGTTATTAGCCAAACAGATGATGTCATGGAATGTTGGAAGTAGAAGGAAGAGAGAATACCACAAAAGAACTTGCAGGACATTATCAAAGATGACTTGAGATGTCTGGAGATGTCATGGGAGGAAGCTGAAGAACTGGTGATAGACAGGGACGAGTGGAAGAGATGCGTTGCTCGTTGTGCGGACCTGCTTGGGAAGGACTAAGTAAGTAAGTAAGTAATGAAGTTATGTGGACTCTGTAAATTTGAAATGGCATATCGAGTGACTGCAGGCATCCCAGAACGACAGAATAAAAAAATTTGGCAGTCCTAAACTTCGCTGAGGAGGTTTCATATCCGCAGTCATCCAACACGGAACACTGCCAGCAAGGTGCTGACAGAATGACTTCCACCCTCTGATCAGTAGCAGTACGTGAAGAATTAGAATGGTCAAGATGATAAGGCCAGTCTGTGATCAGTGGCAGTGCATGAAGAAATTCTGTGAAAATGATAGGTCGTTACATAGTAGCCTAGTCGAAGATGTTTGATTGGAATGCAGCCACTGTGTGCTTACTTGGAGTTTTAACATGCTGATACACAAGCGAAAACTGGTCATCCGCTTTGGGCTAAAAGAACAGTCTGGATCCTTTGGATGCATTGCTAAATCCCTCTTCACAATTTAAAGTTCAGGGGGCCACTATCCAGGTTTAACTGAAGGAGAGGGAACCCCTTGGTCAAAGTACTCTTATGGCACCAGGATTTAAGCTGGTAAAAGGCCAAAATCTGCTAAGATTCACATGGCATAGAAAATAAGTGTGGAGGGAATTTGGAAGTGTTGTGTCACTGTGAGCTCAGTTGAAATCACCCTATGGAAACAAGTCCTTTGCCTACTTGACATGAAGTCACTGCATCACACATCGGCAATTTTTAACCCCCCATGGGCGCCTGCACAAAGGAGCCCTTGACCCCATGGAAAATTGACATCTACTTTTTGAACTACGTTTTGGTTTTTTAAAGAAAATTTCTTCACACTAATGATATGCACGAAGTGTAACTAAGAAATTTGTATTTAGGAAAAATTCCCACGTTCCTTATTTCCTGCTTTGTATTTCAAACTCTTGCAGCCTTGCTCGATATTTAACCTTGACTAAATTGTGTTTTACCCTTCCTGCAAAGATGTCTGCAGGTGTCCATGTTTAACTCACGAGATGCTCATCTAGGTAGCTGGTAATAATGGCATACAGGTGGGACGCGGTGGTATAGTATGGGTATGTTCGTCGCCTTGCAACCGAAGGGTTGCAGGTTCGAATCCACCTCAAGTCGCCGCGTAGGGACCTTGGGCAAGTCCTTCACTCGCAATTGCTCAGCGTTTCGGTGTGAAACTCCGATGCAGTGTTCGCTCTGCAGTCGGGAGCGCCTCTGAGTAGAGAGCTTGAAGGGGCGCTATAACAAGTGCACATACAAACAAACAAACAGGTAATCGTAATTATAATCATAGTTGTACATTTATGTGGTGCATATTTATGTCTAATTTGCCATCAATTGAGAAATTGAGAAAGCCTCCAGTAATGTAAATCTTGTTTTGTTCCTTTGAAAGGGCCTGGAAGAATACTTGGTGAAGTGGAAAGGTTGGAGCAGCAAGTATGTTGTTTACGATATGAACAATTGATTTATTACTTTGTTTAAAGCATATTGTGTGCACATTTTTCTTACAGCAAACTTACTTCAAAGTTTATAAATTGGGTAGACAAGTTTACGAGCCATTCATCATAATTTTGTTTCAAACGTTTTATTCTTTTAATCAAAACTCTATATTTGCTTCTAAGCATGTACGGCCAGAATAAAATAACATTTAATCTAATTAGTAGAATTTAAATTAAATGTAAGACATTGTTAATTTAAATGAAGCTTTCTGATTCATATTTGAATAGTAATGTGATTAGTAAACGTTCTTTTTCAAATATATGCTTTAAGAATAACTTTGATATTAAATGCAGCGTGTGGACTTGTTAACATTCTTCCAGACAACATTCTGCTTAAGGTGAAGTTTTGTTTTGTCCCAAATCTGTAAAGTTTACATTGTTCTCCTATGCTTCATCACATCGAATTCAAAAGTCGAAGTCTTGACTGCAACTGCTTCATTGAGGAACCTCTGTCATATTTCATGACCTTATATACCAGCGGTTCTCAACCTGTGGGTCGCGACCCCCACGGGGGTCGCCTGACGATTTGCCAGGGGTCGCCTGGACCATTCAGAAATTTCCAAAAGATGTAGGCAGAACAGCAATTTCACCGCTATCTAGTACGTTAGAGAAACTGAAAATACATTTTTACATATGCTTTGCTATGATTGCTATAATTGTGTTAGATTGGAACAGCTGATATAATTTTTGCCATTTCAGTTTTCAAATGTAGGCTAAATACAACTTAACCATTCTTCTAAAAACATTCGGTATAGGACTATTTATTGAAGTTTCAAGCCGTGTCTGTGAGCACTGATATCATAAGTAATTTTGTTTATATGACAACTTAAAATGCTACGGTTATAGTGTGCAATCCCAAACTTTTTTATAATTGGGGACCAACACTCTGAAGTCTTAAACCACGACTATCAGCATTCAAGCAATGATTTTTTTAAAATATTACTTTGACAGCATAAAATGCAGCCATAACAGTGTGGAAATTCAAAATATTCAAACAATGTGGCGCATTTTTTGAAGTCTTAAACCATGTGTTTTGTCTCCGAAATCACGAGGAATTTTGTTAAAATGACAGCCTAAACTGCAACCATTTGCCATTGCCGTGTGGAATTTTTTTTAAATTGACAATGAGTAGGAGCGCATCCCTCTTCCTAAACCCTCCCCTGCTCAGCGCATTCGTACAGAACACAAGTAAAGTTTAGGAAATTTTATGGCCACCCAAATTGAATCGGCTTGGTGAAATGAGAATTAAGAAAAAAAAGGGCCAATTGACAAATTTCAGAGTAGCCTATTTTTTAAAATGGTTGCAGTGTATAGAGAACCTACGTAGGTCTACAGGTCATACAACGTTTTATTTTTACAGACATTTGGTCAGTCGAATCAAAGAAACCCAGCATAACAAAACTGAGGTGCCATTCAGATACTAAGCATTCTAACAATACAGTGAAGCATGACCAGTATTTTTAAGAACAAAGCTGACGACGCCAAGAAGGCACGTTTGAGACAGATGGTTTGGAAAGCTCCAACAGCAAGATGTGTCAGCTGTTGAAGACAACTTCAACTGCAACCTGCCGATTAGTAATTTTGAGAATCACAAGAGCCAGGACACCTAGCCTATCACATTTTATCGCCAAAAGCAGTTGTCGAAATATGTGGGTGAAAATGCAAAACAATGGACAATGGTATAAAATGCAGTGAATGGGGATTAAATCAATCAATTTTGATGTTGGGGGTCGTCCCAACGTTCGAAATGTCATCAAGGGGTCGCCACTCTAAAAAGGTTGAGAACCGCTGTTATATACGCTGGTCTCCTCACTACTTGGTCATTATGCTCTTCGCATGGCCGCTGTCAGAGGCTTCGTTGCTCCATGCATGTATGGACGAACTGTTCAGTGGCGTAGACAAGGGGGTTTTGGGGGTTAAACCCCCTCCCATTGGCCTAGGAAAAAAGTTTTTTTAAAGGTTATTTATCCACTTAAATAAGAAAAAATGAAACAATTGCTTGTAGTAACAATTGTTTTTCTTACTTTATTCCCTTTGTTACTTTATTCCCTATTTATTTGCTGTAATACTGTTGGGTTGGTGTCAGAAAAGGCATCCGGCCAGGCCATAAAACTCCCAGAAAAACCACCTTGGATCATAAATTCCGGGCTACGCCGCTGGAACTGTTAAACAGTTGGATTTAGTTAAACATCAATTGGGATATTTCAGAATTTCTCCATTTTACATGTGATCTGGTTATGCTCTTTGTCCAGTGGCTTGTGCCTCCCCCTCCCGCTTCCAATGACTTCATGTTAATGGATCCTCACTGTGTTTAGCATAAGTTTAACCGTCTGATTCAAACAACCTACAGGTATTAGAAATGCTGTTGAATTACAGGTATAACTCATGGGAACCTAAGGAGAACATTCTAGATCAGAATTTGCTGAATGATTTCCAAAAGAGGTATTAGTTCTTATTCTTGCATTGATGTTCTTTTGCTGTTGATTTTTTGTACTGAAACATAAACCTAAACTTATTGCTTACTAAATTTTTGACTTGGATCATTTTTCAACAATGTTAGCAAAAGGTTTGAAGATTGAATGCTGCACTGCATCTTATTAATATAAGTGATTTTTTAAAATGAATGAACTAAAATTATAAAGTTATGTTTGGTGTTGAAATGCTGTCTTTGTTTTAGCCTAAGTGTTATTTTTTTAAAGTCTTTGCTTTATCATTCCTGCTTGTCTTCTGTGCAAGCAGGATGATAAAGCAAAGATTAAATTTTTTGGCCTTTTGCGTTTCAGAAATGCTTTGGGTCAAATCAAGACTTCACGTGCAAGCAAAACCAGTCTGGAGGCAAGTTCAGTTAAATCAGTTTCGTATGGGTTGCGTTGCAAACCAGTCAATAGCTAATAATACAGTGACTGTTGGCTTTTGGATTTAAATGCATAAAGCTTTTATTTAACCCTTTGACAAGGGCTGCATTAGTTTCCTATGCATTTGATTCCATGCTCATTATTAAAGGGTTAAGAGTGCATTGTGGCTGTGTTATTCCATAAGATTGTTGATGAACTGATAAGCCAATGGATTTTAGATATACATGTCATTAATCACAGCTTTCAGAATGTCATAATGGTGCTGCTGATGTTCAGAAGGAACTGTAATATTCTTTTGCTTCTGATCAGAATACTTTTCTTTAGGACTATGCTTCAAGATCCTGTCTGTCTAGAATAGATAGTCATCATGGATTTCTGACGATTTCCAATGAGAGCCTGATATATAGTAATTAAGAATGATGCACTGACGAGTCATGGTCCAATTTATGTGCTTGAACCTTTTCAAGTAAATTGAGCAAGCAGTTTCTTGAGGGTGCACTGTACGTTTCGATTTTTAGTGTCCTAATTTATCTCTTCAGCTTTCTTTTAAGTAAGCCTAAAATGAACCAACAGTTTTGTAAAGGCCTGATTTAGGATATGCTAGTAACATTTTCTATGCATGGTTTTCTTCTATGGTTCAGTGCTCTATTGTGTATGATTTTAAAATTTTAATGTGTTGTACAATTTCTCAACTCGTACTTTGATGACGAAGTTAGTTTAATGTGCAGCAGCATATAATTTACAGAAATCGAAAGGATCAACATCTTGGAAGTCTCGCACAGCACATGACGAATCAGATAGCGAAGCATCAACTGAAACGGACGATAATAAAGACGATGAGGAAGAAGAAGAGGAAGAGAACGAGAAACGTGTTGATAAGAAGAACGAGAAACGTGTTGATAAGAAGAACGAGAAACGTGTTGATAAGAAGGTGAACAGTTCAACCCGACAAGCTCAAAAGCGGAAGTTGTACGTTAAATTTCCTGTTAAGCAGAGCGACTTGTCAAGGTCGAAACGTTTGAAATTTTATTCCAAGACCCAGTCCTCCTCCTACACCTGCCTAGACAAAACTAAGAAGAGCACTACCTCGCTACTTCCTCCAGCGTCATCACCTAACTCCTCGGATGACTTTGTTCCCATCCGTCGAAGACTCCCTGTTGAGAAATCATTCAAGAAAGGAGTGCAAGGCAGCGCCAATGCTTTGTCTTTGAATTCAGTTACTGATAATCGTGAGTCTACAGGTAAAAGTGTTTTGGTGCGAAATGTTCATAATATTAATGGTTCGCAAGATTCAGCCAATCATTCTAAGACAGTCGCTTTTCATGGTGGTGCAACAATTAAGGACTTGCAAGCCGAAGTAGAACCAGGACATTTGGTTACAGGGATGTGTACCCCAGCCACAGAAGCTTCTGTGGGAATGGAAAACTGCGGCAGAAATATTCAGGCACAGAGGTCTACAACAGATTATTCTGCGTCAAGTGTTAGTAACAGTGCACCACTGCTAAGCACTGCGTTCGATGCTCAGGCACCAGGTTCAAGCGTACGTGGTGAAGTTGCCAGCGGTGCCGTTCCAAAGAAGGACGCTACAATTAGCAGTGGCGGGATCAGTACTGACATTGCAGCTGAATCTCACAGTACCTCTACTCTTGCGATACAACAACCAGAAAGGCAAGAGGTTCGCCGAGGGCGTGGTCGACCACCGGGGTCGAAAAACAAACCGAAGAACTACCCCTTGGCCTTCGAGAAACTTGGTAGGACTCGCACTGTGGATCGGAGAGAGCCGCAACGGTCCGTTAGAAAATCAGAGGGTCGGAGAAGATCTTATGCGACTGCAGAGAACCGTTCTCAGACTGTGACGACGGAGAAATCTAAAAACACAGAGAAGTCTAAGAACTTGGCTGCAGAAGGAAGTTTATTGGAAGATCCTTTGGCGTCTGGAGCGTACTCCATTTGGATTCCACCTGCTTGTGCCCGCGTGCTGATGGAGAACGTGAAGATAACAGACGTCACCACAGATGCAGTTACAATCACTTTCAAAGAAAGTGCAACAGAAGCTGGATTCTTTTCGAACTGATCTGTCTTCGAACAGTTTTCTGATTATCTACCGAAGACGGTTCTGGCGCTATGCTGTATGACTGTTACTCATTGCCTCATCTGCAGTGATGTTTGCTGATGATAGCGTATACACTCTACACGTCTTCTTCAGCACAAGTTTAGTGTCAATGACTTACACATTGATATGTATGTAATTATGCATTTGTCCCGGATCTGCAATATCAATACTTCTATTCTCATTTGTGATGAACTGCATATTTGCTACCAGTAGCAGTGTTCTATGAAGGGGAACTTGTGCTGCACAAGCCTACACCCTACATTTTATGTTTAAAACCCAGTCACTCTTCATTTTAAATAGCTGCTGAACTGTATGACAAGCCACTGGTTGCCGACTTCCATTACCAATATATTTTATGGTAGTACGGTGTTTACATAACAAGAGAAAATCTGTAACCATTTTGTTCAGATGTTCTATTATTTGCCAGCAACAATACCGTGTGCTGTGGTATTTTAAAAGATGAATCATGTTGTAAAAGTTAGGAATTTGTTGTTACCGAGGAATATCAGAGTGTAACCGTGTAATATGAATATCAAAATGTCAGGTTTTATGGCAGTTATGCTGCCTAGTGAAATAATAGGTCTATCTATATACCTGTTACATATATTTTGTGTGTATTAAATTTATGTGGGTAAGTGATAATTATAAGTACTTGTGCTGCTTATTGCACTAATATATGCAGATTATACACTTCACAATGACAGTATATTTTACTACTGCCCAAATTATATATATATATTAATTTGCAAGATCTCATAAACTGGTTAAAGTAATTTGGGTGAGCACTGAGCAGTGGGAACCTCAAAGAAAAGCGAGCATTTAGTAAACATCGTTTCCCACCCACTTTACACGTTGCTCATAAATCGGATTCAATGAAACGCCCGTCTTATATTCTTGTCTACATGTACCGGTAATTGACTTGCTATGAAGTTTTGAATATTTTGTTCTCCCCACGAATACTGTTTTCATTCTGACCAAGTTGACTTGAAATGAATTAGGAGTCAACCAATAAGGATGTCTGTAAAGATAGGGTATGGATGAAACACTTTAAAAGCAGGCAACAGAAGTTATGCAGACAACAAGAGACGCTATGCAGATGTCGTCATGAATATAAAGTTCGTAAAGTTAATTCAATAAAGATGCCGGTGTCTTAGACATTAGCTTCAGTCAGACATTGGGTATACATGTGCTCCATTGTTCATTTGCTAAAATGGCACTTTTCAAGTACCCTTCCATGATATTAGGGGTCGCCTCCTATCCTCTGACCTAATCGCGGGTCGTCGTATGCAGAGTGCTATTGCCTTATTCCGGGTGATCGCAATTTAAACCCAGTTAAAGACAGCGGATTCTGAAATGAGCTCAACTCATGGCAAAATGCAGGCAAAGGAGATACACGAGAGGGCAAGCCGGGGCGGGAAAGGAGAGGGGTCGAACTTAATTATTTAGTGGGAATAGAAGCCACTGCTGCTATCAAGTTTAAAACAAACACCGCTGCTGCCAGGGAAGTACTGAAGACAGAGTAAGCTTCACTGTATTTGACCTACTATATTAAGCCTAAGAAAAATTTTAATTGCCATTATAAGCCAATCCCGGGATCGACTCATTTATAATCCCGGAATTGAGCAAATGCCCCGGATTACATTCCTAATGCCAACGTCTTTGGTTACCCACGTATGTTGCACGTCTGAAGCACTGCTCTCTAGCTGAATCATAAGACTTGCTAAGAATATTTTTCCAAGGGGAAGATAAGACGCAAGAGCGAGTGTCGTCAGTGTGTGAACAAAATATCTTTATTTTCAAGTGTCGTCAATTCTTAGTCAAATCTAACTTCACGGTTTCCCACAGCAAGTTGACTCCGTGCTGACCTAAAACTGATTCCATGTGGCAACTGGCACATCAGTGACGGACACCGACTTGACCAGAAAGCGTGGCCTTGCTTTGCTGCTCTAAAAGCTTTTGTAAAATTAAAATTCAACTGCATCAACTTCACGTTCCTTTTATCAGAGCTGATCCACAAGATGGAAATACTATACACACATCAGTTTAACAACCAAAAAAATTCTTTCAAATTCAGTGGCTCAACAACTGCTTCAAAATGTTGTATGATTTACTGAAGCTAAAATGAATATGTTAACATTTTGCTACGTTGTTTGGCCTGGCCAAACTTGCATCGGAGCTCTACTGAGTTGTTGGTTTCTGTATTTTTTTTGGCTCAGAGGTTTCTGAGTTTCTATGGTGCAAAGATTTTACTGTGTTGTAAACTGAGCACATACTAGACAAACAAAGAGTTTAAAAAGAAACTGGCTGCAACAACTGATAAATCACAACAAAGAAAATATTTATGAAAATACAACAATTTCATTAGTAAATTAAAATATATATATAGATACATATGGATTGAAGTGGATCATCCGTTATTTGTGCCCTCTTGGAAACAACTTAGAGGCGGCAATATAGCTACATTCCATAGAAAATACAGGCAGATCAATGTTAATAAAGCATGATTCTAGCAACTTGATGTCTATTCATGGCATAATAATGTTAAAATTAAACTAATCTCTGAAAATAGACTATGTCACCAGGAATGCGATCAAAGTCCGACTAAGCCCCAGAAAAAAACAGGCAGCAGCGATATGCATGCAAATGATATGATGACATAATAAAAATGATATGTAGACGGCACGACATCCACTGGCGATAAAGTAAACAGTAAACGGCCGGAAAACAAGATTCAGTCGCGGCGAGCTGGAATTTTTTCTATAATCGCCCGCATAAATGCGGCGGCCACCAGCGCAGAATACGGCTGCCAGACGACGTTTCTCGTGCCGTCGTAGTAGTCGCATACTCCTCGAATGCAGATGAAGCTCTCCTTCCGGCTTCCAATGATCGCCTCGAGTACCTGATCAAATTCCGTATCGACTCCGACGCACTGGTGCCTTGCCGTGAACTCCATTCTCAGCTGGTCCTCCTGGACAAGAGGCTTTCCGGAGGCAATGGCTCCGAGTCTGATCTTCGGCGCCCCTGGTCGATCGACCGCCCTAGCATCATCCGGCATTGGTGGGTGTCCAACTTCGATGACGTCGTCGCCACCGATGTTCATGAAGAGGCGATCCGTCTCTGGTCTCGGTCTTTCGAAGGCCACTTCCTGTCCCTTGAGCAGCTGCTGACCCTGGTAGATGTAGTCTTCCCAAGGGTGGAAGCTCGGCTCTGTCATCGATTTGTCATAGATGCGCTCGCCAATGCCACGGAGAAGGCCGTCCTGCGGAGCCCAGCTCTTCAGTGCGAACTGGACCTGGTTTCTTTCCTTGTCCTCACCCTTCTTGTCACAGTAGATGAAGATCTGGCCCTTCTGGTTCGGCATCGATACGATTATATCGCCCAAACGGACGTGGTTGTAGTAGTCGGTGTAGTGTGGAACACCGCCGCACACTCCCACTAGGAACACATGGTCCACGTCGTTAAATATTCCTACAAAGACAACAATTATTGCAGATTAAATTACTTAACGAGTCTCCACACAATAAATCTTTAACAGTAATCAAGTTTATAGATGAGGAAATTCATTCATTCCTTATGAAAATTTATGTAGCGCCTGTTCAAGGGGAGTCCTACTGACTCAGAGGTGCTACCAAGCCCAGCACAGCCAAATAAAACTGTTTTGAGATGAGAATGGAGAAACTCGGAGCTTGCAGATCAAATTTTAAATAAATTCCTTCAACCTATATTACGTTGCTTCTCTACATATTATCTCTGAAACATGTTCTGTTCAAGACAATCGTACTTTTACCTACACTTGATAACATCTTCTCGTCTATCGACAATGGGAAAGCCTGCCTCTCAGTATGTCTTGACCTCGGTGCAGCCTTTGACGCTGTTGACCATCAGCTACTTCTTTCAAGACTTGCAAATAGTTTCGGTGTCTCTGGGACAGCCTTAGACTGGTTAGCTTCTTACCTGCGTGACTGGAATCAGCAGATCGGCATTGGGACCACTCGGTCTGAGCCTACTGTTTGCACTGCTGGAGTTCCACAGGGATCTGTCCTTGGCCCCTTACTATTTATTGTCTTCACTTCCCCAATCAGTCGCATTGCTAATCACTTTGGAATCCAATTACAGCAGTAAGCGGATGATACCCTGCTCCATATTGCTTTATCACACACTGATCAGTCTGCCAAACTTAAACTTGAAGATTGCCTTTCATCTATGTATTCCTGGTTTTGTTTCAATGGTTTGGCCATAAACCCTGACAAGTCTGAGGCAATTTTGTTTGGGTCACGCCAGCGCCTGCGCTCTTTCCCTCCACTTTCTAATATCGACCTTGCCGGCACTGCTGTTCATCTGTCAGATACTGTCAAAACACTTGGAGTAACACTTGACAATAGGCTCACATTTCGACCTCACATAACTAGCATTTGTAAATCTTGTTTCTATCACATTCGGGCAATACGTCACATCAGGTCGGCCCTGACTATGGATATGTCTCAAACCATTGCCTGTTCTCTTGTCTCCTCTCGCCTTGATTATGCTAACGCCGTTTTTGTCGGTCTCTCAGTCACTGAGCTCAGAAGGCTACAACACATCCAAAACTCCTTAGCGCGTGTTGTGCTGCGCGTCCCAATACAAACTAGTTCCTCAGTCCTACTCCATCAACTGCATTGGCTTCCTGTTCAGTACAGGATAAAATTCAAATTGGCATGTCTGACCTACAAATCCCTCAGCACCAACACACCTTCCTAACTTCAGGCTTCCGTCACTACTAACTCCTTACATTCCTCCTCGTTGCTTGCGTTCATCGGGCACATGTCTTTTATCTGAACCTCGATGCAAAACAGTTATGGGCTTGCGTGCATTCCATGCTTCTGCACCCAGGGAATGGAATCGGCTTCCGCTCTCTCTTCGAAACTCAATTTCACTTCCTTCCTTAAAAAAGCCGCTAAAAACTTACTATTTCTCCTTGGCTTTCAAGCATATAGATCTTTAATTGCATCTTCCTCTGGCGGCTGACTATCCGCGCCTCAGATTCACATTTCGGTGTGACATTGCGCGCGTTACAAATGTATTTAATAATAATAATAATACCTGGAAGGCTGGAACATACTCTGTGCATAATGTAACATTTACATAATGCAAAAACGCGTCGCTGGAAACTCACCAAGCAGTCGAGTAGTTGTGTTTCCCGATGAAATCTGTGCTGCCATCTGGCGTCCAATCTGCGGCAGTTTTGTAGACACGACTCTGTGTGGTCCAATGTTTCCGAGGGTGTACACGTTGGATTCACCTGACGTCAAAAACAACTCATCTCAAAACCATGAGCATGAAAGCATCTTCTTTAAACATTAGCCTACTGGTACATTCTACAGTAAAGGATACCAGTAACTCCATACTATATATTTTCCATCATTCCTAGCAATTCATCACATCTAGCAGTCCCGACATGCACCCACGTCCGTTCCAAGTTCAGCTTTGAAATGCCGCCAGCTCATTCAAATGCAGCCTTATAGTAATAATTAGGGCTGTTGTTCGATCAAAAATTTTAATTGAAATTAATCGTGCGATTAATTTTTTTAATCGCAATTAACTGCAAATTAATCGCAACACATTTCCATCAAATATACTAATCTTACTATTTTCCAAGGTCCCCTGAAGCATGAAATTTTAATGACTGAATGCATTCTTTCTATGGCAAACATATTTAATACCTTTGGCTTAGGCCTATTGAATTTCTGCATTTAGTTTATTAAACAGTTTTGTATGACAGACAGAATTGAAACACTGTTCAAATCAGTCAACTGCTCAAAATCCGTTAATTTTTTCATTTGAGCCACCTTTAATTAAAATGATATAGGCCTAAATGTGAAATTAGACAACCGTTTTCTGACTATCAAGATTTATTACTTATTTAGCCAATTGTATAGGCAGACCAGTTTATTTATATTGGTTGGTTCAAGGGATGCTCTTATTAATTAACAATAGTACTATTGAACTTCATTATTTAGTCACAATTTTTCACAAGAGGTTCTTGCCAAACCTCGTCTCAGTTGTCCTTCTGTAAACATTTCTCATTTGAAACCTTAAATCCATGTGTCTTGCCTATGGAGTTCAAACAACGTGGTCTGACGTCTGACGGGGTGAGGAAAGAGGAAACAATCTTAGTGGACGAAGCAATGCGGCCGATGTCGACGGTTCATCGCTAGCGTTTAACGCATGTTTTGTTTCGCATGCAGGCGGTAATTGAGCAAAGAATTGCTGCGATAATACGCAAATACTTTTTTGGAATATTTACCAAAGAATGTATCACTAGCTTTAAGTATTAGCCTTCCGTTTAAAACGAGTTTTTCTGCCTCTGATTACATTTTAATCAGATCTAATTAACGCGTACGATTAATGCGTTAAAATTTTTAATCGCAAATTTTTTTAACGCGTTAATCGCACGCGTTAACGCGATTAAATCAACAGGCCTAGTAATAATCCATGGCAACAAAAGGCTTAATTTGTGCTATTTAAAAATATAATGAACAACAATGACTTCTGATTTATGATTGTATTGTATTGTATGCTACCTTCCGTTTTGTATCGAACAAACGTTGTTTTGTTCTCCATCATTGCATCTACAGCTAACTTTTCGTAGTATTTCGATGTTATGATGGCCACTGTTGGTTTGTTGCCCTGAGACTGGATTGGCATTGTCTGAACAATCTTCACTTCTACAATTGTTTGCAGCAAACAGTCAGTTATATTCAAAACAATCACTCAAACACAATGCTCATAACAGTGGAAACTACAGGCCAAATGATAAAATTCACTATTGTCATCATTAACTGCAAGTATTACTACATGTACTATTATTTTTGACATGAATTTTTTTAAATAACATCACCCATGATGAACTATTCATATCACCATTAACTGTTAGAGGATATTAATAATAAATAGATCAACTGTTAAGCAGATGCTTGAAATACGTACGTCATAAATTCGATTTTAAGTGAATTCACGGGCAATCACAGCTTATTCAAACAAAAAGTCACAGAAGTATCCCTGACCGGTTTGTTCGTCCAGCACCTTTCGGACCCACTTTCCAGGCTCCATTTCCTTGATGAGGTTGCGGCCACTGAGTACGCGCAGCTGCTCCTGAATAGTACGGCTGTCTGTGCCTAACATCCTTGTAAAGAAAACAGAAATACGTTAGGCACGTTCTGACAAATTATTTATAAATGACAACTACATTTCTGCATTTTTCACTATTTTTTATATTCAAAGCGAAAATATCATACTTTGTTTCAAATGGCACTTTGGACAGCTTGTATCCTGGTGGCACCTGAGACATTTATTACAGTGCAAAGATGACATTTTCGCATGAGTCTTCATACCTTCACCGGGTCATAATCCTAACTCCCAAAAACATATTACTCCCGAATGAATCAACGTTTGAAGCACAACAAGGTTTAAGCACTGAATTTGAACTAATAATAATTCTAATTTCTACAGCAATACCTTTAGACTTCTTTCAAGTTTGCCTGTTACCATCTTTTAAATAAATTTCCATACAGGTAAGAATTAACAAATTTGTCCAGTAATGCAGTTTGGTTGAATTACAACTGGTATACGAAAAGATATTTGTACATATACTAGCCAAAATTTCAACAAAAAGCCACAAAGAACAGTTGACAACTTTATTGACTCACTGGGCAAGATCATCGGTTGGAAGGATGTTAGGATAAGCTGACTCTAGAGTCAACAGCAGCTGCTCCTGAACCACAATTTCCTTTGGCTTTTTCTCTGCTGCTGTGTTCTCCATCTGCTGTGTTCCTGTTGAAAGAGATTGCACATTCTTCCAATATTCCTGTTTCTAATTACTGCTCCTTCCATAAAACCCTCAACCTCCCTTCCTTCACCAGATTTTGCTGTTAGAGGATACTATTGGTTACTATTTCTGTCTTTGAATGTCCACATGCCATAGATGTAAAAAAAACGATGGAAACAGAATAAAAAGGAATTTTATTCGGGTAAAAAAGGGAAAAAACGACAAAAAACCTAAACGAAAAATAATTTGACTTTGCTACATCTTAAATTACATTCTAAAAAAATTGTTTCAATTTACTTTGTAAACATAAGTCCGTACTTTCTAAACTTAAAAACCTTGTTTATGCAATTTATCTTAATTGGCAAATAATGCAACTTTACTAGTAGGCCAAAATTAATTATAAATTAATCTACAACAGTTATTTTTACTTAGCTGTTGTAGATTAATTTATAATTAATTTTGGCTGGCTTAATAAGAAACTGAGAAAAATTAAGGGCATTGAAAATTGTTTCAATTTACTTTGTAAACATAAGTCCGTATAAGGCCATGCTGATCAGCATAAAACAATTAAAATCTAATCAGAAGTAAAAACCATACATTATATATTGTACTTAAATGTTACTTAGGCCATGTAGGCCTATAAAAGAAGTTTATCAAAATAACTCCAATAAATGTCATTTCTTGTATTAAAGGACCCACAACATGTATTTCTCAAATGATGATGTTAAGCAATTAAATAACGACATTAGCCAACAGAATCATTGACAGTAAAGTGAAAACGTAACGAATATCAGACAAAAATAAAATTAAGGAAAATGATAACAGACAGCAAATAAACAAATAAAGTTGCATAGAAGAAAAAAACCAGAATAAAAACGATAAGAAAAAACCCCACCAAAACCACGTTTTGGGAAAAAATAAACACCAGAAAAGCTTTTAAACAACAAGATCACATACCATTCCTTCTGCTGACTATTGTTGACAAAGACAAACAATAAAAAGAATCACTACCTCACATCACCATTCCATCTTCAAACTTCTAAACTGCAATCAGCCTCACAACTCGAAACAAATCATAGTTTCAATTCACCAAGACCAGCGTAAATAAAGCCATAATATATTTGTCAATCAGACAACCTACACGAACTCCCAAACTCTTATTATATATACCATGCTATCTCAGTGGTAGTGAACCCTCGACCGGGAATGTCCTCCCCTTGATGCTTTGCAAGGGTGAAGGTTAAACAGAAATCTCAACACAAATAATCTGCCCTGGTGGGGGTTTGAACTCCTAACCGCTCAAATGACAGTTCAGCATGCTAACCACTAACTCTATTATGCAACCAACCCAATAACCTCACGCTTGCAGAAACATTTAAAGACCACTCAATTGAACAGTTGATGCAATGTCAACACAGTTAAAAACCATGTGGCTGAAACAAATACCTGCATTTGGCATCTGGCCTTCCATATCGTCAAGAGGTCGCAGGTCAACATCAATGCGTTTCATGTGATTGTACTGTGGAAGCTGAAGCTGCTTCATTACTCTCTTAATGAAGCCAACGTAGTCTGACAGAAACAGCAACAGTCAACACTTAGCATAGCTCGACCAGATTTCCTCTTCAGTTGAAGTGCCTGTTGACTTCCGAGTCTAGACAGGACATCTATTAGTGATTTATTTCTAAACGTAGCCTTGCCAATAGTCAAGTTACAGCTTGGCCTTTAAAGAGGTATGAACATGCAAAGCCAGAGTCATAAAGTTCTGCCAAGAGGTTTACTTAGCTACTTAAATCAATTCAATGCGGCATTAATGACACCCAATAGCCTTGCACCAGATTTATACTCAACTATTGTTTCAAGACAGCAATTCAGAGCAATCACGTATCAACAATCAGGATATAAAAATTTTAAATAACCACTGTAAATTAAAAAAGCAATACGCAAGCACAGCTTCAATGATACCTCCTTAACTTACATGCAGGCATACATGTATGTACCAGAATGTATGTCTGAATTTATGTACAATAATGTAGCACCCCAAGTCAGATTTCTCACATCTGACTTTTTCAAAAAAGTGCTGGAACATGGCTGACAAACATAGAAAGGCGGGTAATGAGCTGAAAATCCGATTCTCAACCACTCAAGTCGCTTTATGTCTGTAATACTCATTAAGTATTATTTACAGAAGTATCATTTACAGCTGTGGATTTTAGTGATTAATTAATTGACTAAAATTTGTCAAAAACGTTAACCAGTTGCTTTGTTCCATTAATTTTCTTACTCATTTCCTGATTTCAAGTGGCATATTATTTTCTGGAGCAAGCAATATGTCAGACTGTCAAACATTTGAATGGAAAATCAAGCAATCATCATTATTATGTTTTAATTAACTGCAAATAGAATGTTGAAATTAACCGTCTTTGTAGCAACAAACATTTCTAGTGAAGCTTTTGGTAGAAAGAAAGCAGCAACCGAATCAGTGACTACATTTCGAAGAGTACTCATGTTCTACGCAACAGTTGCAAAATTAATCAAATGTAATCAAATAATTGAAGTTAAATTTTGTGGATTAATTAATCAATTGTTCTTTTAATCCCGGTTGTTGTTGTTATCATAATAATAATAAATTTTTTTCTCATTTGCAGTGGCGTAGACAAAGGGGTTTCGGGTGTTAAACCCCACCCCCATTGGCCTAGGCAAAAAGGTTTTTTAAAGGTTATGTATCCACTTAAATAAATAAAAACAAAACAATTGCTTGTAGTAACAACTGTTTTTCTTACTTTATTCCCTTTGTTACTTCATTCCCATTTTATTCACTGTAATACTGTTGGGTTGGTGTCAGAAAGGGCATCTGGCCAGGCCACAAAAAAACTCCCCCATCATAAATTCCTGGCTATGCCACTGCTCATTTGACTCGAAAGTGCAAGGTAATGTAGCAAAATGATAAGGTAATCACTAATCACAGACTACATTCCATGCATGTTGGACCAGATTTCTGCAAATGTCCTTGCTCTCAACATGCAGGTTTTCTCCATCCAAACCTAATTCATGCAGAACGCACTTGAGATCATCTGAGGACTGACGAGTCCCGCACACAATCATCTTCCAATATGTTTATGCAAGCCCATGCAGACACTTGTTAGCCAGCATGGCAAACATAAAAACAATCCACTTACAAATAAATTGGTGGGGAGTGCAAACTTCGAAACACAGGTTAATGTGATCGAATTTACATGCACCAGATTTGAATTTTATTCTGGCAGTGAATTTGGTAATGGTTCTCTAAGAGGAAAGTTGACAGGTGGTTACTAAGGGGAAAGTTGACAGGTGGTTCCTAAGAGGAAAGTTGACAGGTGGTTCCTAAGAGGAAAGTTGACACCTGTGGGTTACCAAAAGGAAAATTGACAGGTGGTTCCTAAGAGGAAAGTTGACACCTGTGGGTTACTAAAAGGAAAGTTGACAGGTGGTTACTAAGGAAAAAAGTTGACAGGTGGTTCATAAGAGGAAAGTTGACACCTGTGGGTTACCAAAAGGAAAGTTGACAGGTGTCATCATTGGATATTATGAGAATATTAGAAATGATCTGACCTCTTGGAAACTGTTCTGGTTTGATGAGTTCCTTGAAGAAGTCGTAGGCGCTGCTGACCTTATCAAAGTAATCAGTCTCCGATGAAAACCAGAACTTAAGAATACGACTTTCCTGTCACAAACAACAAAACACAGATATGCAAACATTTCAACGTAGGCCATTCATACCAAAACGCCAATGCCCTAAGGCAGTGCTGTCCAACATGTGGCCTGCGGGGCCATTTTAAGTGGCCTGTCTCAACTCACTGAATTTTTGCACTTTTTTGGTACTGAAGCAGCTGAACAATTATAAAGCATGTCAAACATGGCATTGTATCTAGGCCATATAAGCTATTGTTCATTATTATCATTCATTTTGCATTATAATCATTTCCATAATAAATTTCAATACAGTTAATATTTATCAATAAAATTAGCCATTACTTTTGACTTTACTGCAGCGGACCTCAGCTTAAAGAATTATTGCTTCTGCGGCCCGTGGTGCCAAAAACGTTGGACAGCACTGTCCTAAGGAAGTGTAACTTCACAGTTTAGTGCCCTTACTTAGCCAACAATAGGGACTTACAGTTGCAATATTTATAGAAATTGTTTCAGATCAGCGTCAGGCAATGGGTATTGACATTTATCTACTTTGCAACAATAAGAATTGTATAAAAAGATCTACCGTAACCATTTCCACTGAACTAGCCCTGTTATTAAATTGTCAATACACTATAAGGAATAAACAGAAAGATAACTTAATCAGCAGCATAAATGGAAATAATTGAAACTAACAGGAACGTGTTTTCCTGTTTTTCGATCCACAAGAAAACATTTGAACTCCAACTGTAGCTGCGGTGCAGAAGTATCTCGCACATCTAAAAAGAAAAACATTACAAAACACTAAAATCATCCAAATTTTTTAAAATATAAACAAGTATAATCTAAATACGCTGATTGACTGGGCAAAAATACTGCATCCTGCAATTATGAATAGGAAAGCACCGAGTATACGAAGCTCATATCGTATGGCATGTGGTTCTGCAATCCAAAACCTGAATAATGAATGTATAACAGGAACACGTTTTCCTCAAAGTCAACTTCACATGCAACATTGAATTTCAAACCTTTCATGCTAAGATAAAAGGCAACAGCATTTTGCAATCATCATTGCATCAGGTTGAGCATTAAGTTTTAATGCCTGAACAGCAAATTATTTCAAGTACAAATTTGAAGCATGCTAACTTGGCATCATGATCAAAATAAATGATCAATTCAAACTGATTGCTCAAAATTCAACTGATCTAACATCTCTCAACTCCAGACGAAAGATTACCTGCCGCTTGTCGGTTGACTACAAGACCCTGGTGCTGTCCGCCGGCTTTATGAGCCACCTGCGATTCATCGATGTGAGCCTTCTTTACCTTCTCAATTCTTATGCTCGTCATGTTGCCGCGTTTTGAAGGCGTCATCACAATTTCTAGAACAAAGATTCCAAAAACAATTGTGTCAGATCGGAAGGAAACACAACTAGGTGAAGGAAAAGACAAATGAAAAACCCCGAAAATCATTTCATCAAACTATTTACGAAGAATACCTTAATGACTATCAAAACACTAGTAAATCTCTCATCCACTGGAAGACTGCTTGATCAAAATATGTGTCACCTAACCCTAACCCAAACACGGCAGTCGGGGGGGAGGGAATGGAGTACGCAAGCGTCTCATATAGCCTCTGCTGCTCAAAAGTCCATCACGCCACCTACACGTGGTCCCCCTGTTGAAAACGAAGTGCATGGTGGGCGACCGAGTTCTCGCCGGTATATGTGAGAATCCAGAGCAGAAGATCCTGAAGGACGGATGACGGAACTCGGCAATACATGGAGATGGTGTCTCGCTAAAAACACTGAGGGGAAGGCAACGGGAGATCACACCTCTACGAATCCCGAGTAAAATGTCAAATGAAGCTCTTACAGGAAAGGATTGGAGAGGAAAGAACAATGATAAAAACAATCAGAGAAAGACAAAAGAAATGGATAGGGCATACGCTAAGAGGAGACAACCTGGTAAAAACTGTGATAGAAGGCAAAATGGAGGGGAAAAGAACAAGAGGAAGACCACGACAGATGATGTTGGATACGATGATGACGAGGATTGGATACCAAAGACTAAAGGAGAAGGCCCAGCGGAGGGAAGAGTGGCGACATTGGACAGCCGAACCTGCCTAGGGGTAGAGAACCAGAAGAAGAAGAAACCTAACCCTAACACAGATATTTCTTTTTTAAAGCAAAAGTCATTACTCGATTTTGCATGTGTGTGCGCGCGTGTGCGTTTCATGGAAAGTCAGAATACACAGCGAAATTGCACTGTAACAATGATTAACTATATAATTATATTAACATTCTATTTATTAATTCCATATCACAGTAAATTCATGTACCTTCGTCAGCCATGATGAATTGTTGTGCAAAACCAGATGAATGGACTACTTCTTGAATTACAGCACCAGCTGAAGTTTAAATTCCTGAAACTAAACAAGAATCAATCAACCAATGAAAAATCAGTCAAGTAAAGTCTCCAGGCCAAATTTCAAATATTTAACCCAGTTACTTTAGCATGTGACAACACTAAAATGAAACTGTTTTCAGTTAGAATGCAACTCCTGGAAATCTCAACAGATGCTGGTGCTAAAATGCTGACAAGTTATAAGTTAATAATTTTCTAATAATTCCTAGTAGAGAATGAGCCATCATCTTTAAAAATTATAACACAACTGATTGGCCCACCCTGGATCCGCCCCTGCTCCTCTCCTTGTTAAGCTGCTGTTTAGATATTGACATATCTAACATGTACATAGGTCAGGAAGTGGTCTGTTGCAGAGTATCAATGTTGTAGGTGGTTAAAGCGTTGGATTGTTGACGTTTTAAGAAAATTTGGCTAGAAACTTCGGACAGCTTTAAAACTTCGTAAACTTAAGCCACACGAATATATATGGATTCAACTTATTGTCGATATGGATGCCAAGTCTCTGACAACTTTATCAATGTACATTTTTTAAAAGTTGTAATTGCATTTTAATCAACTCATTTGACCAACATTTTATCAACCCTTATCTGAACAAGCGAAAAAACAACTTTACTTGAATAAAGGGGGTCTAATGGGGGGGGCGGTAGCGCAATGGTCAACACGCTGGCGTAGAGTGCGAGAGGTAGAGAGTTCGAGACCCCGTTGGGCGGATTTGCTTTGTAAGCTGCTATTAGCGCCGTGTAATTACAAAGCTGTCTGTTCAGTTAGTAGTTAAGTTTAATTAAGATTACTGCATAGCTTGTAAATGTAAAGCGCAGTGCGTCTTGCAGGCGTTTAATGAAAAGATATTATTATTATTATATTATTAAAATCGCCTAAATGAATAGTCTGGGTTTTTCTGTTTATTTCCCTGAAATCTGGGTTTATTTCTGAAACCTCAGTGTCATCACTGATCAACTGGATTTGATCACTGAGCACTTCTCAACTTTGTAAGCAAACATTGAAAGTTTTGGTAGTATCATATTCAACAATAATAAATAAAATTTAAACTTAATCGATTAAAAAGACCAATCCAATAAACCACCAATCTTCTAGGACAGCTTTAAAACTTCGTAAACTTAAGCCACACGAATATATATGGATTCAACTTATTGTCGATATGGATGCCAAGTCTCTGACAACTTTATCAATGTACATTTTTTAAAGTTGTAATTGCATTTTAATCAACTCATTTGACCAACATTTTAAAACTAGAACTGCACTCATGTCATAGCATCAGTAGTTTTTTTTACAATAAAAAACGTGATGTCACACTGCCATTCATTGAACGCGTACATTCACTTTGACTAGACTAAGTGTCCACCCCTCGTCTCATCTTCCCAACAAACCATTCCGTTTACAAACCATCTTGCACAGCTCCAAACAAACCGATTTCTTCACTGACTTAGCAACCAAATTTCTTAGACCATGCTAATAGACATCGCTTAAAACTATAACCATTTGACGACATTAAAACTGAAAGGTCGACATGACTAATGGACGCCGCGGGCAGCGGCAGGAGAAAAAAGTTTTCGTCATTTAAAACTACGGTCGCAGATTTAATAATCGCATCGTCAAATATCACCGATGTCATGCAATAACCATACCGAAGCGACAATACGTGGTGATTTTTTAAAACTGTATTAGCTTTTTGAATGATTCTCGCATCTGCAATGTTATAAAATAACTTACATAGATACGCCATCGAAAACGGAAATAGTCACTTCAGTTATTCACACGCACCTGTCAGCTTACGGTCAAAGAAAATTGTCTTCCGCGTAATATTATGCCAACTAGTGCGCTAAAAAATCTTTAAATTTGACAATTAACCACCCGGCTACTTGGTCATTCTGCATTTTTCTGCTAAAACTTTAAATAGGTGAAAATTTGGACAGATAGTTCATATTATTTTTTAACCTTTTGAGACAGAAAGTTTTAGGATGGTAGAGGTCGGCTGGATGATTGTGTAGGCTACCAAACAACGTGGGCCTATAAGTGAAAACCGGTATTCCAAACTGTCAAAAAACTGTTGTCAGTTTTCATACTACGTAGGCTCTTTACGCTTGAATGAACTGAATGCCTATTTATAGACTTTTGTTCTGATGTCCGTGGAGATGGATGTCTCACAAGTCACAACGGTCGTCTGTGCGACAGTGCGAGGTAGGACGCCATTTAGGCTAAGTAGACCTAAACTTCTAAATTGAATTGTCTATGTATCAGCCTATCTGCGCATGCCTGTGAAGGTAGAAATACACTTCACTCTACACAATTTTATAGAGGAATTAGAGCTTCGACCATGATTAGCCTAGATTGTTGCGAGATGGGCACCGTTGTTGGCTGCCAGCTTTATATTTTTGTATTTGCACTTTGTAGACATAGGCTGTCACTGTGTCACATTTCGTTTGTCGGCCTAGGCTACCTGAATGCGGTGTCACCAATGAAAATATACTTATTAATTTGACACATAGTTTTTATCAGGTTAGGTTGTCGATACTTTCCACATAATATTCCGTATTATTTAAGCTTGTTTAGGACTTGATTGGAAACTGTATTTAAATTTTGAAAAATATTAGCAGAGCGTGGTTTCGATCCACGGACCTCTGGGTTACCCAGGTCCTATAGTGTTTTAACACACTCAGTTGGATGTATGGGCCCAGCACGCTTCCACTGCGCCACTCTGCTATACGATTGTTGTTGCGTTCATTTCTTTACTTAAGCAAATCTGTATTCTTTATTGCGTTTAAACAAGCGTTACTGCATAGCTGATTAAAATTGAATCCTGTAATTTTCGGCGACGCATATTATTGAACCAGCGCCACGTGTTAGGCTATAGCTTATTACTGAGACCGAAACGGAGTGTACGAGCAGACACATTTTTTTACATAGCATTCGCTAGATGTCACATCATTACTGTCTGACAGACTGCGGTAGCTTTCTGTATTGTGCAAATTGTGGATAAAAGCAGCCAACTTTTTTATTGAAGAAAAAGATATTTGAAGTTTTGATGGCATCGACGTCTTTCAACGTTACGAAGAACTGTAAACAGACTAGGTATTGCGAAACTCGACGAAAGTTAATTTATTAATTGTAGGATACCGCTACATGTAATTATAAGCCTGCCCTGAAGGCCTAACGATAATTATGCATTTAGACTAGGCCTAATTAAAGAAGCAGTTTTCGATCAGTGGAGCCCAACACCGCTACGATGGAAAAAATAAATAGGCCTATATTAGGCATATATGCCTAATGCCTAATGGCAGAAGCTGCTAGAAATAGGCTTAGTGGTCCAATTTTCCGCGAGATAGGCTCAAGGGGTGGGGATAAGTGCCCCTCTTGTCCATAATTATGCGCGAGAACCCATGTTCAGGAGCTGGGCCTACATCGCTTAAGAGCCGAGGTGCAGTGGTTAGTTAGGTTATAGCTGTTACTTGTATATTAATCGTATAGAGAACCTAACTTAGGCGCTCTCAGTTGGGGGGGGGGGCAATTAGGCCTAAGAGTGAAGTTAGATCCATTCATTGTGTTAAATCCAGAGATTGCATAAGTAGCCTACAGTCCTACACAGTAGGCCTAGTTTTATTTGATGAGAACGTCGTCACAGTCGTCTGCTCTTCAAGTAGGCCTATATACTATAGCGGTCGATAATCGTAAACGATAATGTATACCAGTAGGCCTACCGGTATACGCTAGGCCTATAATAATTCTAGACTTGTTACAACTTACAACGACGCTGCATGCAAATATGACGCCCATTAGAACAGGTATAGGCCTATAATATCCTACGAGCTGTGCTTTTGTCACTTTTGTTAATCGCTGTATGCTAAATTTTGCGAATTTAGCCAAGGCCACCACACATCGTCAATTCAACTTATTAGGCCTATTATCTCCCTGACATATGGCTTTTGTGAGCGCTGAGAAATTCTCGAAGATTTACATTTACATGTAGGGTATAATAGCCTACGTTTATTATTTGGTGTCCAGACTCCATAGATAGCGGGATTATTTTATCCCTTTAGGGCCTCCATTTTTGTAACCAATTTGCAAGATGTGTAGGCTAAACGTGTCATGTAGCCTAGACTTTGAATCTTTTATTAAATAAACAAATCATTTATTGATGGATTGATTGATTGACTAGGCTATATTAATTGTAAGCTTATTTGAATTTCCTAAAGCGATAGCCTACGTAATTTTTAATGGCTTTAAACGAATACAAACCAATTTAAGTCAGGCTATTGCTGGATGTAACTGTATAGTTTCTAAAACGGCGATATTATATGCATACTATTATAGTCAATAGCCTACTGTTAATAATTTGTCAAAGACATTCAGTTGTGTAATCATTCAACTGCATCGTTGACTTTCCATTCATAGTGTCAATTCACTTATCATCACTTTTAAATTGATCACAAATGCAATAATCACTGAGTTTGCTAGAAGGCGATCTAAACGACGTAATGAAGACCGAACATTAGCCTAAGTTCTTTTAGATTCCAGATGTTTGATACATTTCATCTGCATTGGAAAACCTCAGATCCGTTGGAAATTCAGAAATTGAGTTTTATCCAAATCAGCTGGGACCTTGATGGACCCTAAAATGTAAATGTTGGCCACTACACGTTTCTCTAAGACTTAGGCCTACATCCCAGCGGTCGTGTGGCTTCAAACCTGCAGCCATAGGTGCAATCACGTCCTAAAAGTTGGGGGGGGACCAAATGAATCACGTCCTAAAAGTTGGGGGACCATAATGATAAAGTCAATGGGACCACTCAAAAGTTGGGGGGGGGGCACGCGTCCCGTGGGTCCCATAGGGTGGTTGCGCCTATGCCTGCAGCTGATTTTCATTTAATTGATTGGGTGTTGTCCTTCACCACCGCGGCTGCCCACTTGAATAGATGCCAAACGAGATAAGGTCACCGCGTCTGGACCGCGCTAGTCCGACATTTAAATCTCTCGAATAAGCCCCTCCTTCTGGAAGCGAGTCGCAGCTCTCTATGTCACTGCAGAGGTGCTTCCGACGCAACCTACACTCTGACCAGTCTGAGCAGCCAGTCGATATTTCCATCTGTTATATTATTATTGGAACAGACGAATGCGTTGACTTCTTGAGAAATAACACGGATAAAAACATCCATGATGTTGAACGATCCTTTTCCGGCAACTGGGGCTGAATATATATCATCAAAGAGTGTTCGCAACGAGTGTGGCCTTCAGAAGCTGTTTACAACTACGGCTCAGTGTTTATGTGGGTTCTGCTATCGTGTCCACGCAAAGCCCACATTGGACCCATGCTCCGGTATGGGACCCGATGAAAGCCCATATGGGTCCCTTTTGGAAATGTTGGCAATGGGTGCCTGTCTTTCTCAAGAGACTGCTCAATTAAAACTCTGAGGATCCCCTCAGATACACCGGTTGATGGATAATTGGATATGCTGTTGCTGATCATAGAAAAGCACTGGTCAGTGCACTGGTCAGTCTCACCGGACACTGCATGCATGGTCAGTTGATAAAGTCAAAGTCCGTTTCTTCAGGCGCTGGACTGATGTTGGGGAAAATGACCCAGTACAAAACGTTGAACATGAGAAAGATGAGGGGGAATACGGCTCTCGAATACTTGTCAATGGCGCAGGCCAGGGCTATGTTGCGATTGACCCCCTTCACCTTGGTCGGCTGAGGTGGCGGTGGCTTCGAGCGCCTCAGCGACAGTTGCTGCTGCTTCTCACAGGCATGGACAGGACACTGGCGGGCGGCAGGAAGAACGCTGCAAGACGATTTCGAAAGACGAGCATCGCACGACTGCGCATGCGTTGAGTTTACGTAACGAACTTCCTGTAACAAAATGTACGCAGATATCATATAATTATATGTACATTTTGTATATAGTGTGGCTCGGTGATCTAGTGGTATCAGGGCTGTTTTTAAGGAATTTTTAGAAATGCACATCCTCTTCTCTCCTTACTCATCCTCCTTGGTAAATTACTCCCCATCTGAGGAAAATGACCTATTTTTACTAGTTTTAACTGCACGGAACGTGACGGAAGTGTTTCTACAACTGCACAAATCCATTTAGAACTGCACATTTTGTGTAGAACTGCACGTTAAAAAAAGCCCTGAGTGGTATGTTCAGTGCCTTGGAGTCGGACGGCTGCGGGTTCAAATCCACCTCAAACCACCGCGCAGGAGCTCTCAGCAAGTCCTTCACTCGCAATTGCCTGGGCGCTTCGGCCTGAAACTCCGATTCAGTGTCCGCGCTGTATTCGGGAGTGCCTCTGAGTAGTAATCTTGAGAGGCGCTAAAACAAGTGCTCTCGCATACATGTATAAGAAGGCTCCTGCCCCGTCTATGAGATAGTTCTGGTTCGACTATCGTATAGTTCGAATCGTCTATCAGACAGATTGCAGCTGCCTTTCTATATGAAGTCTATGAGCTTCTTTATGAAAGTCTTTATTGCATTCTCTGCACGAATGTCAATTGACGAGTATACAGTTTAATTGCACACGAATGATCAACGACGATGATGAGACAGCTACGAACATTGCAGCAATGCCTGCAGAAACGACCATTCAAGACTTCTCACGCTAGATGAACTCCTATAGTGTCTGCTGAACACTAGACATGACAGTCTAATGCAGAATGTACAGTATCGACTGCTTAACGTTGCTCTCCTCGTCTGCTTCCTCGATTCTCCTCTGTCTACTCTCCTCGACTGCTCCCGTGATTCTGCTCTCGATCCTCTCCCCAACTGACTTACGTATGCTAAGTCATTGTAAGCTACCTGGTAGAGGTGATACTCTATTGGTCCGTCCAATCCTGAATCCCAAGATTGACATCATAATAATCATACCAAAGGTGTGGCCTCAGCCCTACCTTACCTACTTATGCTAACCTATGAATTCGTTCCTTTAAATGGGAGGCAGAACCTTCCCAGAAGATCCTGGAAAGGCTGGAATGCACCATGTGAGATCCATCCATTATCTGCTCTAATGGTTTGATATCGGCTTGTCTTTGAAACCGATGCTCTATAGAAGTCGATGGTGGTCCACAGTAATAATTCTTCATTAGGACATTGTCATCACATGTTCTCCTCTATCAGATCCTAACTCTGAATCTAGGTTCCATGACCTGCTTCTTGTATCACTGGTCTTTCTCTGACTGCCTGGCTGTCTGTCTCTTACTCTCGCACTCAGTGAGTCACTGGTTGATATAGGATTCAGATTCTGGATTCAGCTGTGAGAATCCTAAGACTTATAATGGCTCTGTAAAGCTAAGTTACTTTACATTACAATTCCATGAGCTGAACTATCTGATACATGTATGCATCATTGGCATATACATTTACACAATATGGGCCTACCGAATGATACACACATATATTGTATGAGAACAGTTAGGCTAATTGTCTTTCGTGGATATGGGCGATCTTAAATAGGAAACCGGACACGGTTTGCAAATCGTTATTTGGTCGCTGGATAAACTGTACACGCGGTCGTAGTCGTATCTTCAAATTTGTATAGCGCCATTTTTCATCCATTTGCCAGATGAGCTCCCGACCTAAGGATATGAAACCGTAATCGAGCAGAAAGGTCTGGTATCACTATTATATTGTGGTAGCATAATAATTATTTTGGTTGCATCGACCCAAGTGTGGCCATTATATTGATCGATATTAGCTCAATGTTTAATCACAGTCGCGATAATAATTATGGCACGAACGTGAAGGGCTTAAAACTTTAGAATTCACGATTATGGATATCACAGCTGTATGCTGTTGCATTTTTAGAATCAGATGATGACTACTCAGCCGGGTAAGACCATCCTTTGTGGAAAAGAACTGATTATAATTTAGGTTGCAGAACAAATTGTATAATGCCAATCTGTGCTGTGATTCATCCGTCCATCCATCCATCCGTCCGTCCGTCCGTCCGTCCGTCCGTCCGTCCGTCCGTCCGTCCATCCATCCATCCATTCATCCATGTCTGTGGATATTCCATTCATTTACCGTATCCCCCAACAATCTATTTTTTCCCTCTACCGACTGGCCATATCAATATTGGTATTGTGTATCGATTTATCTGTTTGTGAAATCATTAATCATCCCATAGCGATTATGATAATCATCCCATAATGATCTAATCGAAGTTCTTCTTAACTTTCAATGACAACTCTCACATGACAGGATCATATATCTCTTTAGCAGTCAAACTCTGCAGGATGTCTGTGCTAAAGTGTATTGACATAATAATTATGTCCGTCTACACCTAAGACTCCTAAGGCATTAATGATACTATTGATACTAATGACACTAATGATACTAATGATACTAATTATACTAACGGTACTAATGATACTAATGATACTAATGATACTAATGGTACTAATGATACTAATGATACTAATGATACTTATGATACTAATGATACTAATGATACTAATGATGCACATTGTGAAACTGAGACATTTACATACGTAAACCTCTATTAAAAATGCTCATATTGTTCTAAATTTCTATACATTGCATTTTTCAAACTCTCACAAAAAATGCAACCGTGGTCATTGTGTTTATCCCTCCATCCATCAAAAATATCTGTGGACTCCGATGACCTTATAGACATCAAGGATCGATTCCCAAAGTCATTAAAGCAGATCCGGTACAGCACATACAGTCATGGAAGCCGTTTGAGAAGTTTCTAAAGGAGCTAAGCAAATGTTGATATGCACCAGCAATTGAGCCTCTTGTTGAAAGCGCATCTGCTTTGTTACTGGGGCACTCGCATGGAAACAGACTATCCTCCAATCCTCCAAAGTCGTTGTGCAAAAGTTCTATAACAAGACTGCTCTGCTAAAGTGGTAAAAATGAAGTGGGAGATGGATTTTCATAAAGGAAAATCTGTTCCTAACAATGACTAATATAAACACTCAAACACACACACACACAAGCACACACACACACAAGCACACACACACACACAAGCACACACACACACAAGCACACACAGACACACACAAGCACACACACACACAAGCACGCACACACAAGCACACACACAAGCACACACACACAAACACACACACAACACACAAACACAAGCACACACACAAGCACACATACACAAGCACACACATACAAGCACACATACACAAGCACACACTTACAAGCACACATACACAAGCACACACAAGCACACATACACAAGCACACACACAAGTATGCACACACAAGCACACACACAAGTATATACACACAAGCACACACACACAAGTACACACACACAAGCACACATACACAAACACACAAAAGCACACATACACAAGCACACACACAAACACACATACACACACACAAGCACACATACACAAGCACACATACACAAGCACACACGTGCAAGCACACACACAAGCACACACAAGCACACATACACAAGCACACATACACAAGCACACACGTGCAAGCACACATACACAAGCACACCCAGTAACTTGAGTGGTCGTCCTCTATTATATAGTCGATCGTCTGAGGAAATTCATCTCGCGGTGCAGTGTTTGGTCTCTCACCTGCACTTACCTACGTACATACATACAGTGTCATGAAGACTTGCTGATAAGGTCGACAAACAAGAAGACGAGCGACGATGTTAAAATAACTTTATGAAAGTCGATAGTTGCACTTCACATCGAGCTGTTCAGTTGTGTGCACAGTGTCATCATGCATGATCCCCATGGAAGATATAGAGTTTCAGGGCAGTTGATTGGTGGAGTGGCTCGTGAGTGGCTCCTCGATTCCTTCAATCTGTGTGCATTGCATTCTGTGCCTCTCTATATATTATCTTCCTCGTCATTTATTATTTTAAGATGTCAGACATTCGATCAATTGATTGATTAGAACAGCAATTGATTGATTTTTATATCGATCTTCGCCTGATCGATTCAGTTGTCGACAAAAAAATATTCCTACTGCATGTGTGGGGACCCCCTCAAGTGTGGGGACCCTGTTCGGCCGAACATGTTGAACTTGCCTTAATCCGGTGTCGCGTGACAAAGTCTCCCCCCTAAAAGTCTCCCCCCGGAGACTTTATTTCGAAACAGATTCTCCCCCCGGAGGATCTGTTTCAGAATAAATTCGCCCCTGGAGACTATATTCTGAAATAAAGTCTTCGTGGGGGAGAGAATATTTCCGCCGTCCACGAAATAAAGTCTCCCCCGTTCAGCGTAAAATTGGCTACAGTTGCATCAAATTTAAAGATGAGCAGGCTAAACGGTTAGTTTACGTTGCCAGATTATATAACAAGAAAACATATAATACTTTTACTTCAGAAAATTTCTTCCAATCCAGAGTTTCAGCCAGGGGGAGACTCTGTTTCGGGGGGGGGGGAGACTATGTATCGGGGGAGACTTTATTTCGTGACACCGACCCAGCCTGGAAGCATCGTCATATTGAATTTCTCATTTCCAGGAAAAATTTATTAGTGAATAGGTCTACCAGTAATTTCGGAAGACATAGATCAAGACTAAGAGAGGAAAAGGACTGGCTATCTTGACCAAAGCTAAGACAATTGAAGTCATTAGCATTCCATCCAGTGGCTGCTGCTATTCAACTGTTGTTAGCTTTAGAAGCCTCTCTTTATCTTGCTTTTCTGTTCGCGTTTTTCCTATAATCTGGTTCGTCGTCTTATTTCTTCATTGTGTCCTTGATCTTCCTGCTGGTAGCCATGCGCCTCCTCCCGTTTTGCCGTCTTCTATATGTTAATATCTGCCTGCCTGCCTGCCTACATATTCCCATCAATCCATCCACTCATCCACCCACCCATCCATCCATCCATCCACCCACCCACCCATCCATCCATCCATCCACCCACCCACCCATCCATCCATCCATCCACCCACCCATCCAGCCACCCATCCACAGGGCTGTACTGGTAAATTTTGAGGTGAGTACACGCTGATCTTGGGAAAATTTCGTCCATTTTGCCGCCCGAAAAATCTGACGACCATTTTTTAAAGCCATCCGGCCACAATCTGGGGAAAACTTCGTCGTCTGAAAAAAATGATGACCTTCTTTTTTTAGTCATCCGGCCATAAAACCATCTTAAACAGCCGTGTGCGCCTGATTTACTAGCGTGTACGGTGTACCCTGCTTTTTACCCGCGTATGGTATACCCTACTTTTCGGGAGGTGAGTATACGGGGATGCCGTTTTTCGTCGAAGGTGAGTATACGCCGTATATATACCCGCGTATGCCCTTGATTACAGCCCTGCCCATCCATCCACCCACCCATCCATCCATCCATCCATTTACCCATCCGTCCATCCATCCATCCACCCATCCATTCATTCATCCATCCATCCACCCACCCACCCATCCATCCATCCACCCATCCATCCACCCATCCATCCATCCACCCATCTACCCACCCATCCATCCATCCATCTATTTACCTGTCTGGACATCATCATCATCATCGATTGATTATCATTTACCTGTCTGTTCTTCAATCGATTTCCAACGATCCCATCTTCCGCATCCGAATCGCTCGACGACCTCTTCGACTTCCGGTTTCCCAGATAGCTTACGCATGCGTACTCGAGCAGCGACGCGAAGACCATGATGAAGCACGTGACCAGATAGATGTCGATGATCTTCAGGTAGGAGATCTTGGGAAGCGAAGCGTTCGAGCTGAAGATGAGGGTCGTCATTGTGAGGACGGTGGTGATACCGAGGGAGACGCGGGCGGGGGAGGCGTCCCGGTGGAGCCAGAATGAGATCCAGGAGAGGACGACGATGAGACAGGATGGAATGTAGATGTGGATGATGTAGTAGCCGAGACTACGGACGAAGTAGAACTGACACGCAAGACGAGAGTAGTTGCCTGCACGGACAGAGTTATTAGTCTATTATTACTATCATTGTCATCATCGTCATCGTCATCATCGTTGCTGTCGTTGTGGTTGTCGTCGTCATCGTCATCGTCACTATCGTCACTTATCTTCATCGTCTTCATTATCTTCCTTATCTTCCTTATCTTCATCATCTTCATTATCTTCATCATCGTCATCCTCCTCCTTATCTTCTTTATCTTCCTTATCTTCCTCATCTTCCTCATCTTCCTTATCTTCATTATCTTCATAATCTTCATTGTCTTCATAATCTTTATTGTCTTTATTGCTATTGTTACTTTTTATAATATGTCCTATATAAAGATCTAAACAAACACTGCGTTGATTTGGGGCATAATTATGAAAGTATGCCTAATGGTATTAAAACAGATTGACAAGTTATAGTTATATTAAGTTTAATTGCTTAATTGCATTAAGTAAATTGAGAAAAGACAAAGTAGAAACCAGTGGCGGCGCCAGGATTTCAGTTTCGGGGGGCTGAAGCCTCGCGGCGAAAATTTCACATTTTCATCCATCAAAAGTTTTCACGACCTTTTTTTTAGTCATCGACCGAAATCTCATGAACATTTTTCATTTTCGCCGCCAAAATTTCTGACGACCTTTTTTTGCCATTTTTTAGGGGGCTGAGCCTCTTGTAGGGGGCTTAGCCCCCCAGCCCCCTAGCGCCGCCACTGGTATAAATGACTAAATATTTGCACTGCGAGTGGACATGTGATACATGGAATGGCAAATTTATCCAAAAGTGAAATTTATCTGATCCTCAGGCAGAGATCCAGCGGAATTGAAAAGCTTCCGAACAAACCGATCTCTAGTCTAGATGCGATTCTTCGCAGTGGAAGAGAGAAAGAGAGAGACAGAGACAGGTAGAGAAAGAGACATAGACATGCAGACAGACAGACAGACAGACAGACAGAAAGAGAGAGACAATGGATGATTCTGGAAATGATTATCTAGACGTGTACATCATTTTATCCATTCAGACATTCTTCCACCGTATCTAGATTATAGATATATTTTATGGCTGTGCTCAATCTCAGGCGAGAAATGGTCACCACAAAACTTATAATGTCCATCTGGATACTGAAACATACCGAAGATGTCATGGACACGATCAAGCAGCTAGAGACACGCACACATACACTTCTATACAGACAGGACGAGTACAAAATGCCGTACTCTGGTCAGTTTAGACTCTTCCTGCTTGTATGTACATGTATATTTGTTGTCTGCCTGCCTGCCTGCCTGCCTGCCTGCCTGCTTGCCTGTCTGTCTGTCTGTCTGTCTGTCTGTCTGTATGTCTAAGAAAGCGAGGGTGACTGACCTGTCGTCAGAATCTCCAGTTTGTTTTTGGTTCTGTAGCCTCTGATGCTGAACTGCGGCAGCTGAACCGTTCGATCGATTCCTACGGAGTCTCTTGGACCTTCCATCCATGTGTAAGCGATGTGCTTCACTGAATACGCATCTAACCAAGCGGACAGAAAAACATGGATGTACCACTAAATAATGCTAATTAAATCCGATTTATAGTTGCATGATTGTATCTCTGGTTTATATAGAGACACAATGTCTTGCCTTTAGCTTTCGTAATATCAATAAATTGCAACTGATATGTTCAGTTGAATTAGTTAAATTGAAAATAAGAAGAGAGAGATCAATTAAATAGCAGATTATTATGGGAATGCTCAATTTGATCACGAAAATGAAAAGTATAATATCTGCCGAAGCTTCCTGGGTGGTAATTATATTAATTAGCGAACTTAATAATTGTCATTTAATAATTATTTCAATGACTGTCCTGAATAACATGTAGACTATGTATCAAAGATCATAAGCCTTGGAGAAGTATATGTGCTGTAGATCTATTGATGACAAGTGACTGAACTTATTGCGGTGAAAGTTATAAACGGCTGCTGAAAATAGCGGATGTTATAGGCTTTCATAGCCTACATTAGAAAGTTTTGTTTAAATTAGCAATAATAGGCTACCTCTGTAGCCTAATATTGTAATCGCAATCATTTTCATAATAATCTTGTAAATCTTTCATCGAAACTGATAAAACTATTATAATTTATAAATAGCGGTTCCACTACAGGTACATACAAGAAGCAAAGGGCGTGCAACAGTCAAATGCATAGCGTGCTGACCTGTCAATAAAAAGGTCATGGGTTCAAGGAATGGCAGACTTTTATCGCGTGATTTTTGTTTCCACTTGCATCCCTAAAACAGACTCCGTTTAAACGAGTAAGCTCAGGGTTGTTTTTAAGGAATTTTTTAGAACTGCACAACCCCTTCTTTCCTTTCCCATCCACCCTTGTAAATAACTTCCAATCGGAGGACAATGACCTTTTTGGTAGTTTTAACTGTACAAAAGTGCTTCTACAACTGCACAAATCTATTTAGAACTGCACATTTTGTGTACAACTGCACGTTAAAAAAGCCATGAGTAAGATTACACTGACCGGATATCGCCAGTGTGAGGATGAGGCTAAAAAAAAGACCCAGTCTAGTACGCTTCTTAAACCTAAGAATATCTGGATTGATTAAGATACTGTTGTTGCTGTTGTTGCTTTTCCTCTTCTTCTTTCTCTTCCTCGTTTTCTTCCACTTTGTCTTTCTCATCCCTCTCCCTCACCTCCCCTCCCCTCATTTTCTTCCACTTTCTCATCCTCCCCTCCGTCTTCCCCTCCCCTATCCCACTCCCTCTCCGTCTCAGTCTCCGTCTCTGTCTCCCTATCTCTCTTCACCGTCCTCTTCCTTTTGCTCTTCCTCTTCCTCACCATCTTCCACTTCCTTTTCCACTTTCCTCTTTATCTTCCTCTTCCTCTACTCATCTTCTTATTCATATTCATCATCAAATTCTTTTTCACTTCTTCCTCATTTCTTCTTCTTCTTCTTCTTCTTCTTCTTCTTCTTCTTCTTTCAAATAAGAATTGTTGACTTGGACTTGCGTCATTCATTACTCAGCAGCATGCGATATGCATCGATAATTAAGTGGACGACGCGGGACTTACAGCTTTCGATTTCGAGCGAACAGATCTGAGTGTCCATTGGGAAGAAAGTCAGATCCATCGGACACATCGATGTCACCGTCAGTCTAGACAACATCATAAACCACACGAAATTATTCATTCAGCAAAACGAAAAACACAGAAAGCATGACACAGCGCAACTATATATTCGTTCATTTTGTTCGTCAATCTACATGGAATAGCTTCCCTTTAGGTCGCTGATATATTAAATGTCAAATGTAAATGTTCTGGTTTCCAATGGCAACAGTATAGCCACGACCCTGCATACTTTCCAATTAATTGATCTGGTGAGATACTTAGACACCGCACTACCGCTGCCCAGGGTGAGAATTGCCGGGGTGTTGGGAGTTCCTCGGAATAGTGGACCCAAACCGTTTCAATCCTCAGTCTCTCTTAGAGCCATATAGCAAAGTCTGTTTTCCACACCACAATTCCAAGTGGATCATAGTCCGCCCCAGTTCCCTCCCCCCACACAATTCTTACACTATACCGCTGACCGTTTGAATGTCCAGTCATGCAGGTTCCCGTGTCGGAACCGTCAGTGGCGGCGCTAGGGGGGCTGGGGGGCTAAGCCCCCCCTACAAGAGGCTCAGCCCCCCTAAAAAAGGGCCATTCGAATTTTTTCACATTGAAATATCCACGATTTTCGGCTGACGACTAAAAAAAAAGAAAAAGGTCGTCAGAAATTTTGGCGGCGAAGCGAAAATGGAAAAGTTTCACGAGATTTCGGTCGATGACTAAAAAAGAAAAAAAAGGTCGTCAGAAATTTTGGCGGCGAAAATGGAAAAGTTTTTGGCACGAGGCTTCAGCCCCCCCCCCCCCAAACTAAAATCCTGGCACCGCCACTGGGAACCGTGATAGACCGAGGTTTAAATATCTGAAAAGATCCAAATTTCTGATTCGCATGGGACGCAGCCTTACACTGAAGACAATGAAGGTAACTAGGTAATTTGTTTGTTCTTCAGACGCCGCAGAGTCGCGCAGACATCAGTAAATTATTTTATCAACAATAAAGAATCTAGGCTCAGTTAATGAGTAATCGATTGAATAGGTGCAGATATGGGGAAGTTAGGTGAAGGCAGGTGTAGATCATGTGCATGTAGTTTGTGGTAGGTGTAGAAAAGTGTAGGAAGGTGTAGATAGGTTTCGGTAGGTATAGAAAGGTGTAGGTAGTTGTAGATAGGTGTAGGTAGTTGTAGATAGGTGTAGGCATAGGCGGAGTTTATCAGGGACTAGGGGGCTAAGCCCCCCCCCCCCCAAGAAGACCTATATTTAGTTTTTTTTACCGTGTAAATGTATCTTTTTCCGGGCTTAGCCCCCCCCCCCCCAAGAAAGCGCAGACTCATAAGTTAGCCCTCCAAGGTTACAAGAACGGAAATCAAACTCCGCCCATGTTTGTAGGCTACTTCTGTTAGGCCTATATATGAACGAATCATATTGAATACGATTACTGTATTCTTCGCTTACATTAGAATTTTCTCAATAATATTCATCTTCAATATTATATCTGCATGCCTACCTCAATCCCAACCGCTTACATTCTTGCCTCGTATAATGATGAAAGTATGACGATCACCATTCTTTGACATTTATTCCAAAAGTTTTAATTGTTAATCTGCTGTGTGCGCATAGTTCAAAGACAGGAAAGGCGAAGTTAGGAAGAAGGGGCAGACAACAGAGGAGTGTTAGGCAGAGAACTCAGTTTCATATATTATATCCAAACTGAGCCGCTATAGAAAAGTATCATTGCGAGGAGACCGCTCTAACTGGTACCATTTAACAAAATGGATGTAAACACGTATAATAGATAAATTTAAATTTAACCCAGATTCCTCGTGAATAGCGGAAACAAAAGAAAAAACCGATTGGCTCTTTCACATATCATCTCCTGTCCCCAGCTCTCCCGAAGAAGAGCTGACACGAGAGTGAACATCACAAGTCCGATGGAATATGCAGGTCCATCCATTCTCACTGCACGAAAACGGCGACCGCTCCAACTGGGGATCACAAACCGCCCCCTCATCAGGGAACTTCAAAGCGATTCCTCGTCATACGTTTTAGGCCAGTATATTTTTGGATTTAGAAAGAAATGAAAGAGCTCTGCAGTGAACCCTTTCAATCATGCTGGTCTCTCCAAGCTCAATTCCTACTACTCATGATCACCTCCAGTCTGAAACTCTCGGTGTTGAGTAGCAAGTAGCAGTGTGAAATAGGGAGAATATTATTGACAGCTGTGTGTAGGGCTCTCCGATCACGTTTCATTTAAAGATTTCATTTGAAAAGCACGCGTTCTCATTTGTGCTCTTGAAAACAAATAGTCTACTTAGGCCTAGTATTAAAAAATATTAATAAAATTGTGGCCAGGCAGCTTTTTATAATATGCACTGATTGGAAACGGCATGGACGGAAGCAAATGTAATTTAGCTATAGGGCTACATGTATATGCGTCATCGTACAAAAATGCAGGGTAATCTGGTTGTTCCATTTAGTTGTATTTCAACAATACTATAGGGCCTACAACTCTGTTTGCTGTGGTCGGTACCACATACATGAAGAGGCTACCGTGGAACGTGCAACATGAAATACTTCTCGGATGCTAAACATCTGAATGACAAACGAGATCTCCATGGAAACGGATGACGTCATGATGCTTTTCTTACAATTACGGATAGCTTAAGTGTGATGCCATCTTATCATCACTGCTGTGAAAGGCGCTTTGTGATGAGGAATAACTGGAAAGGATCGATTAGGGTCAGGTTAAGCCATGGGCGGAGTTTACCAGGGGCTAAGCCCCCCCCCCCCCAAGAAGACCCAGATTAATTTTTTACCGTGTAAATGGTATCTTTTCCCTGGCTTAGCCTCCCCCAAGAAGGCTTTAGCCCAGGGGTCTCAAACTCAAGTCAGCTTGTGGGCCGCATTTGGAATTTTTAATGACTCGCGGGCCGCAGCATAAAAATATTCTCGTGCCGTGAAACTATATAACAAGTTATGTGTCATTGCAGCATACAATACTGTAATGATGATATGACCCTGTAAAATTCACATAATATTAATTATATATTTTAAGTGTAACTATAAGGGTGCTACAAACAAAATTGAAATAAAATTCTATCCGAATTATCGAAAAATGCATGGGCGCTATGACTGAAGAAATCATGCTGTAATCAAAATTTAAAATGACTTTAATTTTTTAAGTATCCTAAGCAATGTTCAGAGTAATTCAACTCGGATTTAGTTAGGCCAAGAGACTCTGAGTGTTCTTAAGTGTTCTAAGTCCTCTAAACCAAAGTCACGAAAATTATAGGAATAAACATAGGGCCTACCTGCTTGTTCAAAACCAAGCAAATGGAAGTTAATTTGCAAAAATTAACACAAGCGGGAGTGACATTTTTCAACTTCTCATCATCTGGGGAGATTCAATTGTTACGGATATACTTTATTTTGCGACACCGGCATAAAACTTCGCTGTAGCATACTTCTGCTTCGGCGTTGCATCGAACTGAAGGTCCACTAATTCCATCTGCATATATGCCTATATCTGCTGTTGGGGACTCGATGTCCACAGCAAAAGGAGTAGAAACCAGTTTAAACATTGGTTCAAATCGTAAAGGAACTGCAAAATTCGTTTTAAACTGATTTCTAATTTTAAAAATCAAAAACCAGGAGGCTGTTCGCGGGCCGCATTAATCGGGTTCGCGGGCCGCATGCGGCCCGCGGGCCGCGTGTTTGAGACCCCTAGCTGCTTTAGCCCCTCCAAGAACGGAAACCAAACTCCGACCATGGGTGTAGGTAGGTGTAGATAGGTGTAGTTACCGTGTAGGTAGGTGTAGAACTGTAGATGGCTGTCGGTAGGTGTAGATAGGTGTAGTTAGGTGTAGATAGGTGTAGGTAGATGTGGATGGGTGTGGGAAGGTGCAAATAGGTTTCGGCAGGTGTAAATAGGTGTAGTCGCCGTGTAGGTAGGTGTAAATGGCTGTCGGTAGGTGTAGATAGGTGTAGATGAGTGTAGGAAGGTGTAGATCAGCGGTTCCCAACCCGTGGCCCGCGGATCAAAAGTGGCCCGCCAGGCCTCAGAAAAATGGCCCTCATCTCTCAAAGAATTATCAAAAATATATGAAAAAATCGACAATTTGGACAGGATAGAACACATTATTATTTTCTATTACAAATTATTTTACTTTAACGTCGATAAATAACATAAAACATTATATTTTGAATCAATTATAACAATTTACTTTTAGTTAATACAATTTTAGCATTGTGGCCCCCTAATGTCCTTCAACTAAGAAACAGTGGCCCTCGTGCCCTCCAACTTAGAAAAAGTGGCCCTCAAGTCAAAAAAGGATGGGAACCACTGGTGTAGATAGTTTTTGGTAGGTGTCGGTAGGTGTAGATAGGTGTAGATAGGCGTGGGACTGTGGGTAGGTACAGGTAGGTGATTACCTGAGGCTGAGAGTGATCCATCCACTGGGTTTGATGCGTAGGAACGCGTTGTGCGTCGTTGCAGAATGGAAGTCGGCTTTCTTTGCATTGGCGAAGAACGTGTCTGGCCACCAGATGCGTGCGAGCATCTCATTGCTGATGCACAATTCATCTTCCTCTTCAGTGAAGTTCAGACGTGGATCGTGCCAGTGTTGACGGAAGTAGAAGTCAAGAGTGTAATCCTTTTTCAGCGACACGAAACAAAATGGCATATAATTATACTCTATAGGTTTATTGTGTAGGCCTGTATAGTCTACGACTCTACGTTGTCATATTTAATTATTGTAGGCTACTGCATAATATGTGTAATGTCGCACGCATTTGTCTACATTAGAATATATTATACGCTCAAATATGTTTGAACGCTTAGGAAAAACCTACACAGGACATTATAACATGCGCCATGTCTAATTTGATTTACAATAGCCAAACTTAATCGATCAAAAACTATTGCAGTTTAACCTAACGACACTATACAATATACAACCAATCCTATTCTAACCGAATCCTCCGCCACTACGATAGGCCTATGCCTCCTAACTGTGGTGATGCCAGTCCTAGACCTGGAGAAAGGAAGAGGGCAACGATGACCATCTAAGTTACGACACGACAGCAATTAACCAAACTATACAACACTATAATAAACTATTCTAACTTGACCCATCTAAATAACCTATTCTAACCCGACCCATTTAAATAACCTATTCTAACCTGACCCATATAAATAACCTATTCTAACCTGAACCAAAATCTAATCTAATATGATCTTGCCTATTATTCCTGCTTAATTATAACCAAACTTGATAGAGACAAACCTAATCCGACCAAACCTAATCCGACCAAACCTAATCCGACCACACCATATCTAATCCGATCAAATCTAATCCAACCAAATCTAATCCAACCAAATCTAATCCAACCAAATCTAATCCAACCAAATCTAATCCAACCAAATCTAATCCAACCAAATCTAATCCAACCAAATCTAATCCAACCAAATCTAATCCAACCAAATCTAATCCAACCAAATCTAATCCAACCAAATCTAATCCAACCAAATCTAATCCAACCAAATCTAATCCAACCAAATCTAATCCAACCAAATCTAATCCAACCAAATCTAATCCAACCAAATCTAATCCAACCAAATCTAATCCAACCAAATCTAATCCAACCAAATCTAATCCGATCAAATCTAATCCAACCAAATCTAATCCAACCAAATCTAATCCAACCAAATCTAATCCAACCAAATCTAATCCGATCAAATCTAATCCAACCAAATCTAATCCAACCAAATCTAATCCAACCAAATCTAATCCAACCAAATCTAATCCAACCAAATCTAATCCAACCAAATCTAATCCAACCAAATCTAATCCAACCAAATCTAATCCAACCAAATCTAATCCAACCAAATCTAATCCAACCAAATCTAATCCAACCAAATCTAATCCAACCAAATCTAATCCAACCAAATCTAATCCAACCAAATCTAATCCAACCAAATCTAATCCAATCAAATCTAATCCAACCAAATCTAATCCAACCAAATCTAATCCAACCAAATCTAATCCAACCAAATCTAATCCAACCAAATCTAATCCAACCAAATCTAATCCAACCAAATCTAATCCAACCAAATCTAATCCAACCAAATCTAATCCAACCAAATCTAATCCAACCAAATCTAATCCAACCAAATCTAATCCAACCAAATCTAATCCAACCAAATCTAATCCAACCAAATCTAATCCAACCAAATCTAATCCGACCAAATCTAATCCGACCAAATCTAATCCGACCAAATCTAATCCGACCAAATCTAATCCGACCAAATCTAATCCAACCAAATCTAATCCAACCAAATCTAATCCAACCAAATCTAATCCAACCAAATCTAATCCAACCAAATCTAATCCAACCAAATCTAATCCAACCAAATCTAATCCAACCAAATCTAATCCAACCAAATCTAATCCAACCAAATCTAATCCAACCAAATCTAATCCAACCAAATCTAATCCAACCAAATCTAATCCAACCAAATCTAATCCAACCAAATCTAATCCAACCAAATCTAATCCAACCAAATCTAATCCAACCAAATCTAATCCAACCAAATCTAATCCAACCAAATCTAATCCGATCAAATCTAATCCAACCAAATCTAATCCGATCAAATCTAATCCAACCAAATCTAATCCAACCAAATCTAATCCAACCAAATCTAATCCAACCAAATCTAATCCAACCAAATCTAATCCAACCAAATCTAATCCAACCAAATCTAATCCAACCAAATCTAATCCAACCAAATCTAATCCAACCAAATCTAATCCAACCAAATCTAATCCAACCAAATCTAATCCAACCAAATCTAATCCAACCAAATCTAATCCAACCAAATCTAATCCAACCAAATCTAATCCAACCAAATCTAATCCAACCAAATCTAATCCAACCAAATCTAATCCAACCAAATCTAATCCAACCAAATCTAATCCAACCAAATCTAATCCAACCAAATCTAATCCAACCAAATCTAATCCAACCAAATCTAATCCAACCAAATCTAATCCAACCAAATCTAATCCAACCAAATCTAATCCAACCAAATCTAATCCAACCAAATCTAATCCAACCAAATCTAATCCAACCAAATCTAATCCAACCAAATCTAATCCAACCAAATCTAATCCAACCAAATCTAATCCGATCAAATCTAATCCAACCAAATCTAATCCAACCAAATCTAATCCAACCAAATCTAATCCAACCAAATCTAATCCAACCAAATCTAATCCAACCAAATCTAATCCGATCAAATCTAATCCAACCAAATCTAATCCGACCAAATCTAATCCAACCAAATCTAATCCAACCAAATCTAATCCAACCAAATATAATCCAACCAAATCTAATCCAACCAAATCTAATCCAACCAAATCTAATCCAACCAAATCTAATCCAACCAAATCTAATCCAACCAAATCTAATCCAACCAAATCTAATCCAACCAAACCTAATCCAATCAAATCTAATCCAACCAAATCTAATCCAACCAAATCTAATCCAACCAAATCTAATCCAACCAAATCTAATCCAACCAAATCTAATCCAACCAAATCTAATCCAACCAAACCTAATCCGATCAAATCTAATCCAACCAAATCTAATCCGATCAAATCTAATCCAACCAAATCTAATCCAACCAAATCTAATCCAACCAAATCTAATCCAACCAAATCTAATCCAACCAAATCTAATCCAACCAAATCTAATCCAACCAAATCTAATCCAACCAAATCTAATCCAACCAAATCTAATCCAACCAAATCTAATCCAACCAAATCTAATCCGACCAAATCTAATCCGATCAAATCTAATCCAACCAAATCTAATCCAACCAAATCTAATCCAACCAAATCTAATCCAACCAAATCTAATCCAACCAAATCTAATCCAACCAAATCTAATCCAACCAAATCTAATCCGATCAAATCTAATCCAACCAAATCTAATCCGATCAAATCTAATCCAACCAAATCTAATCCAACCAAATCTAATCCAACCAAATCTAATCCAACCAAATCTAATCCAACCAAATCTAATCCAACCAAATCTAATCCAACCAAATCTAATCCAACCAAATCTAATCCAACCAAATCTAATCCAACCAAATCTAATCCAACCAAATCTAATCCGACCAAATCTAATCCGATCAAATCTAATCCAACCAAATCTAATCCAACCAAATCTAATCCAACCAAATCTAATCCAACCAAATCTAATCCAACCAAATCTAATCCAACCAAATCTAATCCAACCAAATCTAATCCAACCAAATCTAATCCAACCAAATCTAATCCAACCAAATCTAATCCAACCAAATCTAATCCAACCAAATCTAATCCAACCAAATCTAATCCAACCAAATCTAATCCAACCAAATCTAATCCAACCAAATCTAATCCAACCAAATCTAATCCAACCAAATCTAATCCAACCAAATCTAATCCAACCAAATCTAATCCAACCAAATCTAATCCAACCAAATCTAATCCAACCAAATCTAATCCAACCAAATCTAATCCAACCAAATCTAATCCAACCAAATCTAATCCAACCAAATCTAATCCAACCAAATCTAATCCGATCAAATCTAATCCAACCAAATCTAATCCAACCAAATCTAATCCAACCAAATCTAATCCAACCAAATCTAATCCGATCAAATCTAATCCAACCAAATCTAATCCAACCAAATCTAATCCAACCAAATCTAATCCAACCAAATCTAATCCAACCAAATCTAATCCGATCAAATCTAATCCAACCAAATCTAATCCAACCAAATCTAATCCGGTCAAATCTAATCCAACCAAATCTAATCCAACCAAATCTAATCCAACCAAATCTAATCCAACCAAATCTAATCCGACCAAATCTAATCCAACCAAATCTTATCCGACCAAATCTAATCCGACCAAATCTAATCCAACCAAATCTTATCCGACCAAATCTAATCCGACCAAATCTAATCCGACCAAATCTAATCCGACCAAATCTAATCCAACCAAATCTAATCCGACCAAATCTAATCCAACCAAATCTTATCCGACCAAATCTAATCCGACCAAATCTAATCGAACCCAATCCGTGTCGCAATGACCTCCGGACTGCATGGAGGAAGACTTACCATGTTGACTTCGGAGATGGAACTGACGCTCGAAATAAACATCGTTATTCCCACTTCCACCGGATGTCCTGAGCAAAAACACAAACACTATTATACCAGTCTCCCAAAGCAAGCTTATTCATTCATTCATTCCAAAATTTCTATAGTGCCACTTCAGGCTTTAATTGTACTCAGAAGCGCTCCCGACTCTAGCACGGCAAAAGCACAGTTTTGAGTGGAACTTTAACAAATGCTTTCGTAAGAACCCCCGGAAGCAGACGCAGCTCATGTGGGAGACCATTCCAGATCAATGGTCCCACCACGGAGAATGCTCGATTCCGCAATGGAGCAGTTCGTGCAAATGAAACCAAGATTCCAAGAACACCCGTGCACTTCTGTGCAGAACCGAGGCGCGATGGCGTTGGATACACAAGAAGTAGATTGGAGGCAACATCAAGTTGGCATTGCCGAACCAGAGCAGGAAGCCAGTGTAAAGTCTCCAGCATATATATATAGGCCTATATAGCTGCATGTAGACATGACCAAATTTAGAAATTTTTCCAATTAGACGCGCTCGAGAGCGTAAGACTCGACCCACGCACACTCTTCGGTTGACGCTATAGACTATAAAATTATTGGTGTCTCGATACTAAGACGAAAGTGCTGTTTCATTTTGCGATATATAGGCTATTGGCGTCTCGATACTAAGTCATTTTTTTACGAAAGGCATCAATTAATGGAGTTCATGCAGAATATGATAACAATAATCAATGAAAGAATTGCATTCAAAGAACCAAAAGCTCAGACAGAGACGCACACAGACATCCAGACGGACAGAGAGAGACAGAGAGACAGACAGACAGATATAGAGACAGACAGACAGATATAGAGACAGGCAAAAGACAGACAGACAGACTATAAATCGTGCTTTTGCGCACAATGCTGTTTTTAACTCTTGCCGCCACACATGACATTGTGAGAAGCGAGTTAGAACGTCCATTTGATTTAATGAATACCGGACACGGTGGTTCTACCACAGCTTTCCACTCATTCCTCTTGCCGACTACAGTCAATCAAAATATAGTCGATACATGTGGTTGCGCTGGTTCAGCGGTGACTCTCATTTAATACATACATGGCATGTAAGTGCTATTGCACACTACTCTACAACGGAGCCATTCAAGGTAAGACCACACTTAAACCTCGTTGGTTCTCTCAGTGCTTTATTCGTGTTTAGCAGGTTGTTTAAGGCTATCATATCAAACTAGCAAAGTCAGATCAGATTCAAAATGCCATTGCTAGGTTCCCTTGCAGTGATATCTAAAAAGTCCATTTAATCATTGGTGACATCGTTTATTAGAGTCGTATTCGTAAATAGAGAGCAAAATTTTGCTTGAATCTTATAAGTAAGTAAGCAAGTAAGTAAGTAAGGATATTCTTTAATAGACCACCAGCAAACGCACAGTAGTTATTGGTGTAAAGTCCTTCATTCCCATTTCCACACTAGTTCTATTATTCTATAATAGAACCAAAGAGACGTTTCTCGTGGCTAACGGTAGGCCTCACTTTTCTGTGGTCTCAGTGGCTCTTCTGCATTCATTCTGGCATTATTTAAACCTACGGTTTTCTCGTGGCCATTTCTTCCTCTTCATAGGCTATAGGGTAGTAGGCCTAATGTAAAAACTTTATATGCTTTTTCCGTAAGGTTTGCAAATAAACAGACGATTATATAAATTGATTGAACTAATCAAAAGGCGAGTGCTGTTTCAATAATAGCTCGCTGATACGTAGCCGATGTAAATTTGATCAGAGGCAAGATGACTTTTCAAATAAAGACACATGCAGAGTCAACTCACGACCACACTGATTGCCTTATTGACTTTTTTTATAGTTTTGACTAAACTCAAACAGTGTCTGGTCTTATTCGAAATGAGAATGCATCTTCTAATTATTTCTCATTGAAAGTCTGGTGTTGATCAGAGTATAATGTCTGGTACTCAACAGGTCTTAAAGTGTGACTGGACGGTCATGGACGGCGTCCAAGCACTTATTTTGAAATCTGAACACCGTCCTGCCACTTATTGGCTAGCACAGCCTGGAAAGGTAATGGACGTCATGGCACTTCTTTTGGAGAGGTAAGGGGCGTCCAGGCACTTCTTTTTCTACACCTTAACCGCTGGTACTCAGAGAAACAAAACAACTGACGCAGTAGGAAACTGTCAGCTATAAGACCACGCTCGATTATCCAGAATCGACTACACACTAACTGTAGACCACATATATTATCTCCAATATTGCAGAGAATTTCTCTCGACCACATGTAGTGTCTGCCTTATTGACTTTTTATAGTTATGACTAGAGTCAACCAAGATTGCACGGAGAGTCGCGCTAGGACATGTCCCCGAAGAATCATAAAATACGACCGCAATAATCTTCGCAATTGTTTCTTCCACAACAACACATTAACGACGACTATTGCCGACTTATTCAACCGGGGCCGGTATGTACAAGACATGGCATAAGGCTATCTATGTTTAGTGCCTAAACGCGACTTAGTAATTCCCGATATAGCCATTGGAATGTATCCGTATGCATGAAACAAAATAGCAAACAGAATAACTAAGCTACACATTCCTTGCAGCCGACGATGCATGACGCTTGCTCTTCCCCCAATTCAATAGATCGTTGGCAGCGTGGGGTAAACAGAATCAGACCTAGAGCGGCCCGTAGGGAAATATCGGACGGCTGCCTATTGTTCGCGCTGTCCAGCGAAAGTCGGCCGTCTATTGTTCACAATGGGAGTAGCTGGCTTAAACCTACCTCGAAGTTGGAATAACGTTATACCTTGTTTAATTCGATAATCTCAAGCCGTGCATACGGAAATAACCCAGTATTCCTGTATAGGCCAGATTTAAGCCAAATATACGAGTTATGCGCTCATGTGCATACGGGCCCCGGATCGATTTCAATGCGACTGCGCTATATAAATTATTATTGCGAGTCTCACTTCATCTGATTGGAAAAGGATCTTTGGTTATACACGAGTCACTGTGAGGAGGAGGTGGAGATGGAAAAGGAAAAGGCTGCTCCACTCGCATTAGCAGACACACGAATATAGCCGGAGATAAGAAGAAGGACGGAAGGACGGAAGGATGGAAGGACGAAAGGACGGGAAGAACGGGAGGACGGGAGGACAGAAGGACGAAAGTCGGAAGGACGGAAGGACGGAAGGACGGCAGGGAAGGACGGAAGGGCATAGGACGGAAAGACGGAAGGACGAAAGGACGGAAGGGCAAAGGATGGAAAGATGGAAGGACGAAAGGACGAAAGGACGAAAGGACGGGAAGAACGGGAGGACGGAAGAACAGAAAAGGACGAAGATCGGAAGGACGGATGGACGGAAGGGCATAGGACGGAAAGACGGAAGGACGAAAGGACAGAAGGACGAAGGACGGAAGGACAGAATGACGCAGACTGATAGAATACAGTCAGACAGCCAAGTATGACTGACCGATTCACTGATTGACTCATTCACACTCACTTACTCATCTCACTCATTCACCCACGCACACACACACACACACAAACACACACACGCACACAAACACACACACACACAAACACACACACACAAACACACAAACACACATGCACATTTGAGACAAAGAAGCAATAAATGGGCAGGCAAATGGACAGATAGACAAGCACAGACAGAGAAGCAAAGAGGAAGAGAGAAACACGTGTATACTATAGAGTGGTAATAAAAGAAGCGCCGTGCATGGTCCACGTGATCTCAAGAAGCAGGCGTTTCTGATCGTAAAGCGTTCGATGCGTTCAAAGCAGCGGTGTTAATCATCGCCAGAGGGAGTCGCAGCAGCTCAACGCAATTATTTGCAAATAGCTAGACTTCCTGCTTTACACCATCGTTCACAACAGCTGAGCCTCCAGAGTAAACATCGATTTCAGCAGAAGAGGAAGAAAGAGGCAAACAAGCATTAGGATAGCACAACCACCTGATCCTGTCCAAGCTATGCGTGCACAAACACACATACACACACACACATACCTACACACACGCACATCTACACATACACAGCTACACGCGCGCGCACACACACATACGCACACGAACACCTACACATACGCACCTACATGTACACATACACAGCTACACACACATGCACGCACACATACCTATACACGCACACCTACACATACGCACCTACATGTACACATACACGGATACACACACACGCACACGCACACACACCGACACACACGCGCGCGCGTGCACAGACACACACACGCACACACTCATAAAGCTTCACACACACACACACGCACGCTCACACACGGGCGCGCACACACACACACGCGCACACCCACGCACACACACAGCCAGACCTGTGCGTATATACACATACATGTACATGTTAATGTATGTATAAATTGGAGAGAGAGAGAGAGAGACATGCAGTGTACATAGACACGTACGCGCATACATTTGAGAATAGCACTATACAAATGCATGCAGAGAAAGACGGACAGCGTTTCTATAGAAACAGGCTGCCTCTTTAGTTTCACCGTTTTTACATCGGATCCAGTCTGCATCAGATCCTTGGTCAACATTTTATATATATATTATATATGTGTGTATGTATATAGATATTTTACATACATATATATACATGGCAATGACGGACATCAAATGCAATCTGCACCAAGGTTCGTATACACAGCCACGAAATGAATTCCAATCAAATAGCAGACTGTGTATATAGCATATAGCATGCTATTATGCTATATCCACTACCAGCTATTAATCTCGTACATGCACTATAATAAACTGCCTCCGTGCAGTATCGCCATTGCTCGCTTTATCAACGACCCGGATGTCGATCGGAAACGCTATTTTTTACAATCACCAGAATTTGTTTCCATGGTTACTGCTCATGACCCTAAAAAAGACATGTCTGTATACAATACATTTGATTTTGGATCAGTGAATACGGTTGCCGTACAGATAAGCATCATATATACACTGTGTCCGGAAAAAAGGGACCCATTTTGTAAATATGAAAATAAATAGTAAATATTCATCGATTTTTACAATTCAGACACCGTTTTTATCCTAACATATTTGTCTAACAATTGTGAAAGTATAAAAGTCCCAGTCTCAATAATGACGTCATAATGACGTCATTTGCATCAAAATTCAAATTTAAGAGATAAGTGCACAAAATTAGCTAAAATTTCAATATTTTTAAGATGTCATTTATCAATAATAAATGTTAGCTTACTTTTATTTTTATATCTGAATTATATCATACTGCAATTTGTGCTCAAAGTGTCCGCCTTCGGCCTCAACTCAAGCTTCACAACGGTCGCGCTAATAGCCAACAGCAGCATCGATAATTAACCAGCTTATCAAAATGCTCCCAGTCATTAACAATTCGCTCACGGAGTTCTTCAATGTCTCTTTTCCTTGTCTTGTACACCATCTCCTGCAATAGTCTCCAAATGTTATAATCAACTGGATTTAAGTTCGGGCCGTTTGGCGGTCAAAGATTATAGGAGGAATGAAATCTGGAGTCCCCTTAGTCAACAGTTCAACAGTTTAACGAGCTCAGTGAGATGGATTACCATTTTGTTGAATTGTTTATAAATCCGAGTATTCCCGGATATCAGGCATCAATTTTATGTGGAGCAGACAATTCCTGTAATGAGCTGCATTTATTTTCACTCCTGGCTCTGTTAAATGGATTTCCGTTTTACCAAGAGCCAATATACCAGCCGAAACCATGCATGACTGGACGGCTAAGTGAACTTTAATGCAAATGACGTCATTTTGACGTCATCATTGTGACTAGAACTTTTATATTTTCACCAATATTAGATAAATACGTCAGGATTAAAATGTCGTTTGAATTGTAAAAATCGATGAATGTTTACTATTTATTTTCATATTTACAAAATGGGTCCCTTTTTTTCCGGACACAGTGTATATACATATAATATATATAATTATATATACACTGTGAGCCATAAAAAACCGTGCCACTTTATGTTTAGCTATATCTCTGTCATTTCTTTATCGATTTTTACACTTTTTGCATTATTTTAAACAGGAATCAATACTCTAAAGAGCAGAAATAAACATTATCGATTTCATCCTACATGCATGTTAAACTTGTCTTGCGAAACTGAAGACACTAAAAAAACACGTGAGAATCGATCAATGCTGCATTTTTACTACTTAAATGCAAACAATTTTTCAGTGCCTTTATTTGTTTAAAGTTTGTGTTCAAAAGGACTTCCTTTTTCACGTACACATTTTGCCAAGCGACGTCGCCACTGATCAATTGCAGTGTCAATAAGATGTTGTTCCAGATCGTTCCAGACGGATACGAGACACTGCCGAAGTTCATCAGTGTTCTGAATGCGCTTTTGGTACACGCGCTGTTCCATAAGCATTTCCGTTCCAAATCGTTATGAATAATGCGTCTGACCGTCGTTTGTGTAAGATTCAGCTCTCTCGCGATTTGTCTGGTTGAAAGATGTGTTTTAGGCTTGTCTTCCTGGCTCTGAACCAATTCATTGACAGCGGCGATATTATCTTCAGTTCGCGACGATTTTGGCCGACCACTTCCCGCAGCGCGTTCAACTGAACCGGTAGTTCTCAACTTTCGCAGAAAGTCATCTAATGTTTTTCTTTTCCAATTCTTGTTCGGAAACTCCTTAATTAATCGTCTAGAAGAATAATTTTTGCATTCCCGCAGATTTTTAATTAAAATTTTATCATCAAAGCTCAACATTTTAAAATTTTAACTCAAATTTTCAACCATCAACTTTATTTACATTATGCTGCGAAACGGATATGACGTCATCGCGCAAGTAAATAAGTAAATCGTAGAGATTTAATTTTTCTTTCAAACGACACAAAAAGATATAAAATTGTTAAAATATCGACCGAGATATAGCTAAAAATAAATTGGCACGGTTTTTTATGGCTCACAGTGTACATGTACATATAATAAATATATAATTATATGTACATATAATCCCTCCTCAAATTATCAATGGTCGGCTAATTCAAATTTATATAGCTCCACTTCGAGAGTATCTGTATTTATGTGAAAGACCAGATTATGAAGAATAGCAACAGACTAGTAAGTAAGATGTCATTCAGGACAGAAAGGATGGCGACAAAGCTGTTCCATGTTAGCCCTCTCTTCGTTAACCAAGTGCATCTGCAAAGCAGAATAGGCAACGCTTTGCTTCTTCTCACTCGGACATATATATAAATATACATAGATATGCATCCATATATATAAATATATTATGCGAGCTAATAATCAACCCTTGGGGGACTTATTCGGACACGCGCATAGACCTTTTATGTAAGTAAGTCTATGAAATCTAATCGTGAGATCATTGCTGCCTGTAAGGTCACCAGGTTCACGGAACGACTTTATTGTAACTATTAGAAGGCTGAAAGACTTTAGACAATTGATTGGTTTTTATTGTTTATAATTTCATGAAATGCAGGGCTTTGAAGTTCTTCTTTTATAAAGGTTAAATTCTTTTCATTGGATAAGAGAATTAACATAATTGTTAATAGAAACAAGGATTAACATAATTGTTAATGGAAATAAACGACTGACAGTAGTTACCAAAGCGACCAATTGTGCAGTAAATTAAAGTCCCGCCTTATTGTTATTTCTGATGTTGACAATGATTCTAACAACATGGGACAAAAGCGCTTTTGTTCCACAGTAACTGTCGCATTTTCTCGCAGGAAATCGGTAATTTTTTCCTATAATACATTGAACGTCATCCTGCAGGTATCTTTCAAATGACGTCACAGTGGACTTTTTCTTGCTGGTGAAGTCCTCGAAACATAAAAATAGCAACAACTACGATGATGAGGACGGTGATAAATAATAACAATAATAATAATGATGATGATGATGTTGCTGTTGTTGTTGTTGCTGATGAGGGTGATGATGATGATGATGATGACGACGACGAAGACGACGATGACGACGAAGACGACGATGATGATGATGATGATGATGATGATGATGACGATGATGATGATGATGATGAATTAATTTTCGACGTTTTAGGGCTTCCTTGGTTCAGGTAAGACTAGCATCACGTGATTTGTGGAGAGGTCAGTGTGTCGTCATCTGATTTCAGAATCAAAGTCGGACGACTGACTTACATGTTCAGGGTGCGCCAAAAACAATCCCTTAAGGTCAGTTGCCGATATCATTTTTTGCCCACCCTGTATATCCGGCGAACGTCAGTTGCTTTCATGTCTCGCCTTGGTTGTCACGCACATTTAAGTTGCTATACATAGCCGCACCAAGTGTCGGCTAGCCTATAATATTATGAGGTATAGTGCCTACCCAAAATTTGTTTGACCTCTGGAATCGCAATTATTGGGATTTTTATTTTACTGACTTGAAATGCATAAGCTGAGCAGAATTGTTGTGATAGCAGCGCAGCAATAACTGAAAGTAGCCCCAGATAGCATATTAGACATATTAATTGAAAAGATTGTGAAATTCTTTGAAAGAAATAGTGCAAATTCGTTTGAAGATTAAAATAAACATTGAAAATGCCTTGGGGAAATGAGTGAAAAACTTCACATACATTTGATGAGAAATTTAGTCTATTTTTAAATACGAATACAACCCATTAAAAGAGAAGATCTTAGCATGTACAGTAATGTAATTCATTCCAACAATTTATATAGAGCCCCTCAAAAAAGCCTACTCATAATGGCATCAGGTCTGCCTATGACGGCTATTAAACAGGACCAGTCACTGCAGAAACACAAAATCCAATCTCGCTACAACGCCTGATGCTAGTGTCATGCAAAAAGAATGTTCATTTAGATGGCCCTCGGCTAGAAGATCCTCGTAGTATTCTGTGCATAGCATAGTATACATAGTATATTATAGCATACATAGTATAGTATACATAGTATAGTATACATAGTATAGTATACATAGTATAGTATACATAGTGTACATAGTATAGTATACATAGTATAGTATACATAGTTTAGTATACATAGTTTAGTATACATAGTATAGTATACATAGTATACATAGTATAGTATACATAGTATAGTATACATAGTATAGTATACATAGTTTAGTATACATAGTAGAGTATACATAGTATAGTATGCATAGTATAGTATACAATATACATAGTATAGTTATACAACTATATGTATATTCATACCGTTGTAGTTGGGTCGAAGTCTCTTGTCGTATCCTCTCAGCAAAGAGTCGAGCAGACGAGAAACGTTGGCGCTGTCTCCCGTGTAATAATCGGACGCTTCTTCTTCCTTGTGTCCCACACCGGATGCTGCTGATGCTGCTGCTGATGCTGATGCTATTGTTGATGATGGAGTGGGCGCCCGGATGCGGGCTGCTGATGGTGTCGACATGCTTGACTTGCGATTCGATGAAGAACCGGGATTCGAACTGAAAACAATCGATAACGGACTTCACGTTCATCAGTGAACTCATGCTCATCTCATTTATGCGCATGCATTCAAATATATACATAATATATATATATATGTTAGGGTGGTCCTTATTTGTAAAAGTCTGATTTTATAACGGGGCACCCTCTAAGTTGGTTTCTATTGATGAGAAAAAAATTGAGAAAATTTTTGGAGAGAATCTGAGGACATTTGGAGGTCGCTACCAGAGGTCAAAGTTCAAGTTTAGAATTAATTTGGACTTTGTGGTCCAATATGCTTAATTTTCATTAATATGCTTTCCAATCATGTTAAACACTATTATGAAATTTGATAGACAACTACTCACATATTTATTAACATCTCCGACAACATGATTGCCACTTACTTACTTATTTTATTGACATTTTTTCTATAATGCATTCACAGCCATTGCATGTTTTGTCGGCAATTTCGCTTCATTTTGGTTTTTTCATGTATATTGCATAATTTCTCTATTGTCAAAGATAACAGTAAGTTGGCAATAGGCCTAAGCCTTGACAATGCCATGGCATAAGCAAGTAATGTATGTATGTATGTGTATGAACATTTATATAGCGCCTTAACAATAATCTCACGAAGGCGCTTAGAGTAATAGAAATGCAACACTTGTAGGCCTACTCTCTTTTGCACCACAATGTCTTGGCAATGAACCCGCAGAGTTCAATCTCAATTGCTTTTCAATCCTTAAACAGTGAATAAAAAGTCAGCACAAAATTTCTGAAAACTTGAAGGCTGAATTCCAACCAGGAGTTCCTCTAATAAGTTATAGGGATGGGAAGTTGTTGGAAGACATCTGCAGTAAAGAAATAGTAGCCCATCTTCCTATCCGCGTTTCTGGAGTGGGTGACGACCAGCTTCTTGGTTTACAGAAGTTATCATCGGAACATGAAAATGTTCAGTGTCTGCAGTGTATGAAGCGGTTGTGAGTTGGAGCATTGCTGATCAAAGCAAATCTATGTGTTTCGGCAGGACATCAGTGAACAGTGGACTAAGAAATGGTGCCTGCATCCTGTTGGAACAGTAGCTGGACAAGGATTTGTTGTGGGGCGCATGCCGCTATCACATAACCGGTGTCACGAAACAGAGTATCCCCGTATTAATTGTATCCCCCAAATTAAAAAAAGTCGAAAAATCGCTTCTGCGTGTATTTTTTTGCAAATTAATTTTATTCTGCTTTATTTTGAACAATGACACTAACAGGTATGTTTATTTCTACTAGATAATTTGTTTTGCTCCGTTTTTAGAGCATTTAAAACATTTAAAACACTTAAGAACACTCAGAGTCACTAAATAAATTCGAGTTGCCTTTCTCTGAGCATTGCTTCGGACACTTAAAACAATTAGAGTCAGTTTAAAATTTGATTACAACATAAAAAAAATTATTTTGCGCATTTTTCAAAAAAGAGGATGGAGTGGTTTATCCCCCCGGATAGAATAGACCGGTTAATTCCATCCGGAGGGATAGAATAATTCATCCCCCCGGATAGCTTTTAGGGGGATACTCCATTTCGTGTCACCGGCTGATAGGCCTAAATTAAGGTGGAGGCAGTGTTTATGATTTCTCTTAATTCAACGAAGGGTTTAAGCTGGGCTGCACGGAGCGAGGTTGATGACCAAGAGTATTTACAGTGTTAAGATATGGCTGTTCAAGAAATAATTTAAGTCAACAAGAAGAGAATAAAGGATATAGATGACATCTGCCTGCTATATGTCAAAGTCGGGTTTCAAGCACCGTATGCACCATCTATACTCCTCGACTTGACCTGTAGACGGTGTAGAGTGTAGATCTTGAAAGACATTGACAAAATACAGGGAGATAAATAGTGCAGTTGCAGACATTGAAATGACGAAATGTTTGGGTGACCTTTGGTATCTTTAAGAGAAATTGGTGGCTTTTGCGCTATTTGATTATAGGGCTTCCATTTATACCAAGCGCCAAATAGTTATACTCTGGACAAAGCTTGGATCGAATATCCACTGCAAGGTACAGCCTTGGAAACTGCTGCAATAAGCTTAATGCAACTGGAAGATTTTGTCACAGAAAGCACGCGATTTTTCTGCAATACAGGCATTCCATCAAGTTTTTCTCCAACAAGACGTTGATACATG